>QFEY01000242.1:0-18701 GCA_003316435.1 Russula virescens
CAGCTTAAGCCTCAAGTTCAGCAAAGGCCTTGTTTTACTCTGGAGGGCTTAGTTGATGCTCTGGTGTTACGGCTCTATGGGCCGTTCACTGTACTAGACAACTTGCTGTAGTTCTATGAACTATCTGTAGGTTTAGATGAGTAGGTAGTTGACCGACTTAGTCAACAGTCGAATAGGAATAGACAGCAGAGGAAGGGAATAATAAATTGGCAGTAGGTCCGAAGGAGATGGTAGTCCAGTATGACTGGCCAATAGGGCACTAAGGTGTTACTACATGGCTGATGGTGATCGAGGATTAGTGGGACACGGGCCGACGAGTGGCAAGGTGGGCTGGGGACCACTTTGAGTATGAACACGGCAGAGTTGACTGATTGGGAGGTCCGGGCCGGGGCACGTGATGGTTACTGCTTTAGGACTAACTAGCAGTAGACATCTTAGTTTACAGCACTAAGCAGGCATGTGAATGCTCTCAGTGACAAGCTGAGTGCAAGCGAGGTGAGGAGATGAGAGGGGAAGTCTTGAAGCAGACACTTAGGCTGGCACTAAGTGAAGAGGGACAAAGACAATGTAGATTGCGTACAAAGTTGAGCTTAGGGCTCAACTATCTAGTCAGGCAGTCTTTAAATACAGGGAGTCCTGGTAACTACACTAATAGGATCTGAGTCACAGTTAGTCCTAGTAGTAGTATCAGTAGCATACAGTAGCTATTGTAGGGCACACAGTCACACATAGTATCAGTACTTGAGGCAGCACATATCAGTATATCAGGCAGGAGTCATCAGAGTGTAGGTGGCAGCACACAGGCAATACATACAGTAATCAGTCTGAAGTAAGGTGAGGGAAGAGTAAGCATAATGGGGTAAGCAGTCCACAGTGCAGTAAAAGGTAAAAAGTTCGTGACATCACCCCCTTCCTATGGAGGTGCTCTCCATGCACCTAGTACCACTCGTCTAGGGTGTGCAGGTCTTCGGCAAGGTAGTGGACCCACGAGGACTTGTATGGGTCACAGTAAGGGCATTGGGGGTTGGAGGATGCGATGATAGTGATATTGGCATAGTGATGGGGTTGGAAGATCAGGATATAGAGCATGTGGTCGGTGCTCTTGCGAAGGAAGTACTTAGCAGTGGAGTGTTCGTTGTACTGGAGGCAACGTGCCTCCCAATCACGTTGAAACTTGTGGAAGTCTGCCTTGATTTGTTTCCACATTGTAGGACTGGGGTTCTTCTGACCACAGGCATTGTAGAATGACTGAATGGCATTGTTGGACCTAAGGCAAGAGAATAGGTCCCAGAAGAGGATGTCAGTGTCCTCTGCTTCAATGAGAGCAGGAATGGTGAGGAATGAGGGGGAGAGACATTGCACGGCTCCATCCTGGAGCATAATCTGACAGAGGCAGACGAGATTGTCCACAGGCTTGCAGCCAGCCAGCAAGCGAAGGGCATGAGGGTCAGACATTGAGGTGTGGTGGGAATAGATCCACTTGAGTGCTTCATTGAGTGCAGGGTGATGAAGGTGAGGGGTGATAGCCCAGTCCACTTCTTCGGCAATGGGGATGGGTTCGGCAGTAAGACAGGTGGCGAGGGCAGTGGCGGAGATACGAGCCATGACAGTAGACTTGGGGTGGATGTAGGGCTGGAAGAGATAGAACAAGTAGATGGGGGAATAGTGCTTCCCTGGGTGGTCCAGCACTTCTTTTATTCCTGAGTCTGTGAGGGCAAGACTCCTTATTTTTGTGCAATTATTTTCTTTGTGATTGTCATAAAGTTTTGCGTGAGTAGTTGCACCTTGAGAGGTTTCATCTTCACATTGCAAGGCTTCCTTTCCATTGCATCTGTAACTTTCCTGGCATTGGCGGTGAGTACATTCCTTCCTGAGGCTATGTTTCCCAGGACAGCCTCGACAGTGGGCACTCAACATATGTTTCTCCATTTTTCCGGTTCCTGAATGATGGGAATTTTGCCATTTCATTCTAGGATGGGCATTCTTGCTGTAGGCAGATTGTGGGGGTGCTTTGGCCTCAGTACTGGCATCTTCATAGTCGGTTGGGATTCTGGATGCACCTGTTCTTACCAGTTGTTCATCAAGTCTCAGGTTGAATAGTGATTTTAATATGTTGTCAATTCTTTGCACTACTGGATCTGGAGCGGTGGCATTGATCCTTGGCTGTTTTCTGCACTTATTCTGTGCCTTTGTGCAGTCCTTTGACCGATAATGCATTTGCTGGGCGGTGGTCTTATTGTTTTGCAAGTATTTCAAAATTTTTGTGGCTTCTTTATGGCTTTTCTTGGGCATCATTCTATAACTTTCTGGTTGCTTGTCAGGTTCCTTTTGGGGTTGTTCTGGGAGGTCCCATGATTTGTTCGAGGATTCAGAGCTCAGTTCTATGACGTCTGGGGTGTGATTTCTTTCTTGGTACTGGGGGGTGTGAAGGTTCCCCTGGGTTGCTTCTATTGAGTTACTATTCTCGTCTTGGTCGGTACTTTGTTTTGTTTGTAAAATGTGTAGTTGTTTCAGCAAGACAGGTTTTTCCATCAGGTCCTTGCTGTCTTCATAGACCTCAGTAATTTGGTCTTCTTCCAGTATCTTTAATTTCTTGGCAATTGGGGCTTCTTGGCAGTGCAATGGGGAGTAACTCCTTTTAGTAGTACCCCATTGCATTGTCATATCTTTAGGCGATGTTGCTTCAATTGCATCCAAATAGTCCTTCAGTGACTTCTCCAAGTCATCGCTTTCTGTGGGATTTTTCCACCATGCTTCAGGGAGGCATATCTTTGAGTTCCCCTGATTGTAAATAGGTATCTTCACATGATCATTCTGGGGTGTTTCTTCAAGGTCTGGTTTGTCTTCCAGTCCTTCATTGGTCCCTGGATCGGTGACACTCTCTGAGAGTTCCATGGCTAAGATTTCTTCAATAAGGCCTTCTAAGGCAGGTGTCATCTGTTCACATTCGTGCCTTGCACGCTCCAGATGTCTCCAAACATGTCGTTGTTCTTCAGTGAGTTTCAGTAATCGGTGTCTACACATGCTGCAGTGGCAGTCCAATTCGCTAGCTTCAGCAGTCAAATCTTCAAGTAGGTCTGATTGTTCTTCCACAGTCTGCTCTGATCTGAGTCCATGGGCCGCTTGTCCTGGCATCTTTGAGGCCCTTAGGTACACAGGCCTTCCTTTACTCTGTTCATTGCTCAACAGTGATTCTGATGTTTGAGCATCTTCAGCTGGTTCCTGTAGGCTGTGCAGCCTATCCAAGTAGTCTATGGGCAGTGATATCTGATGCTGTGTGGCAACCTGATCCTGTACAGGAAATGTGATGATTTGATGGGGTGTAATTTGGGCGGTATGTCTTTTGTTTAAGGCTTTTGGCATTAATAGGGTGGCAAGGTACGTGTCTCAAGTCTTCAACTTTGGTAGGGTTTTGACAATAAAGGCTTTATTTGATGTCTTTGTTCTTCTTTTGGAGGATTGTTGGCACTTGATGGATGATTTAGTCATTGGCTGTGTAGTACTTGTTTTGGCCTTTAAGCATTGTCTTGCTTTAGTCTCGGTTCTGCGGGCTGTCCTTCTATTCTGGGCAAGTATACGGCCGATGACATGCAATAATTGTCTCTTTTGGCAATTCAAGTCGTAGTTTTGGGTTGGCAAATAGTTCTGGTAGTTTTGTCTTTCTGGATCTTCTAGAATTCGCCTAGTTTTATTGTTGGCATTTCGTAGGGGTTTTTGATTTGTTAGTCCCTCTCGTTGTAGCAGTCTCTGATCAAGTAGTTTGTTCTTGGCATTTGCATGGGTTGTTAATCGTCTACCCTGTTCATCTAGACTGGTAGCTCTGTCAGTCATCGTGAACCATGGCAGCTTTGGGTCTTCTCTGGTCGCAGTATTGCCAGTTCTTGGCCACATTAGATGTGCCTTTGGGCCTTGTTCTGGTCCCATAGTCTTGTCATCCCATGATTGGTCATCTGTCATCAGCAAGTAGCTTCCTAGCGTCCATGTGGTCTGAGTCTTTGTGGCAGAGGAACTCGTGATAGCTGTTAGTAAGTCATCTCCTAAGTCATAGGGCCATAGGGTTAGTTCGTGGTTTGGATGTCTTTCCCATAGGACTTTGGGAATCAGGGTAATGGGCAAGTCATAAGTGATGGTTGTTTTCACTGTATCACTGATTTGTCTTGTTGTCATAAGGGCTGACACCTGTGGGACCATCTGTAGAGGGGATTTGTTGTATATAAGAGCAGGTAGAGTTTCATAGCATGTGGTTTTTAGTAGGAATCTGTTGTCAAGATTAGTCATTTTCCTTAGTGGGGAAGGAATTTTTCCAGTGAGCATCCAGTTCTTCTGTCTGTTGCTTTCCATAGGCATCGTAGTGTCATTGTATCCCTCAGGAGGAAGTTGCTGTCTAATCATGGTAAGTGAGGTTTCAGTGTTTTTGGTCGTTTCTTCTGTCTGTAACTGGCATATTTTCTTCAGTTTGGTGGCATCCATCTTCTTCTTTTGCTTAATCTTGGTGCATCTTTCTTGTCCAGTCTTCCATTGGTCTAGGAAGTGTGTAGATAAGTTGAGAATTGGCAGTGCAAGTAGTAGTTTCTTTGTCGTTTTGTTAGGAGGGGCTACCCCTTTCTTAGGATCATTGTCCTCATGATTTTGACTTAGTATTCTGGGCATGGGCAATGTTGTGTCTTTGTTGAATAATGTGTCAATTTGGGTGTAAAGTGGTGTGTCAAATGGTGTTTGTAGGGGAATCACCCCTTTCTTAAGATCATTGTTTTCCACAACAACTGTCTTTGCAAGTTTTTGGTGTTCTGAGGTAGGGCTCCCAATTTCTTCACTTTGGGTCAGTTCCTCCCATCCTGGCTCTTTTGGTGCTAGTTCCCAATCAATAATGGAATCAACTTCTTCTTCTAGACATTGAGACGTGTTCATGTCTTCTATTTTCTTTGAGAGTTGTGATAGACAAGTTCCTAGCGGCATTGTCAAGGCATCTTCTAGTTCTTCAATCTTCAGTGGTGTGATTGTGGCTGGAATTGAGATTCTTGGGGAATTTGGTGGTACCTGAGCTGCAGTGTCTTCTTGAGGACTATTTTCTTGGGCAATGGATTCTGTCATGTTAAGATCAATCATAAGGGGTTCATAGTAAGTTTTGGTGTGGTTTGGAATGTCCTCAGGGCTGTCTGGATCAGGAATGAGGAGTGGACAGTGGTGTCACTCAGCACTGTTTGTGGCCCATAGCATTGCTGTCACAGGTACAGTTCTTAAGTGCCCCATGATTGTATTAGTACGATAAGGTTCAGATTGATGTCAGACTGATAAGCCTAGTAGTATGTATCCTAGCTATCAGTACCCTGTTTTGTCTTTGTTATGCGTACCCCAGTTCTGTCCTGTTTGTTCTGTTCCCTTTCTTGGCTCGTACCCCCAATACACCTGTACTAGTAGTGGCGTTCCTGCCTGCCCATAAATAGGGCTCTGCACCATAGGGACTCACCAAGTTGAGTCTCCTGTCGCAATACAGTTGACTTTGCCCCCTTTCTCTCTTCCCTGAGTGGCAGCACCTTTCCCTCTCTAAGGCAGCATGCAGTAACTCAGTACATCATCACCCTGGAGTATATACTCGGGTGGCAATATGGATGCCATAGAGACTTAGGGCTGTACACCTTCTGTCTTGCCTCTCTCGTTGCTCTACCAAATACCACTCTGTTTCTACGATTCTGAATTCTAATCTCCCGCACTCCGATAACTGTACCACAAATCCATGGACAGATACCTTGGCAGTGACATTAGACTCAACTTTGTTACTTCACCACAGCATCCACAAATAAAGGAAAGGAGGCACCACAGGCTATCGAGCCTACACATCTCACCGACAAAGAAGCCCTCCGTGCAATCCTGAATCAAAGAGTATTCAGACACAGCCCAAAGAGAGGAAGAATCTTCAATTTCTTCTCAAACAATCCAGAAGGTCATTTCAATCAGCAAAGTAGAGCTGTCGTGTACTACAACAGAAATTGGAGGTGGATTGAACCCTCCCCAAATCTTCATCATCTGTGGATACTAGGGCCTATAGCAACTGAGGTTGCTCAATACAACGAAACCACCGAAACTGAAAACATCTTTGAAGACTATCGAGAACCAGAGGTCTGTGCTGAATCTGAGAGCACAGCATCAATTGAAGAGCCCCTGACTATCAGAGACCAACCACTCCCACCAGGAATAACAGCACAACTATCCCATATGTCTACGAGAACAGAAACCCAAGTTGTGGCTTCTTCAGAACAAGATGCGGCTATAAGCAATGTAGCTGCAGCCCGCGCACAACATGCCCTCCTCCGAGGGTTAGAACAACACCTTCTTCCAGGAGGAAATCCACCTGGAGGATCAGGCAGAGGAGGCAGTGGATCAGGAGGACCAGGAGGACCAGGAGGACCAGGTGGACCAGGAGGAAACAATGTGTTTATCCCTGTGGCACAAGCAGCCGATGTCAAAGCAATGGGACAACTCCCTCAAATGTTCTATGGCGACCCCCAACAAGCAAAGAACTTCATAGAAGAAGTAAAAGCTTATCTTTGGCTCAACAACGACATAGCAGGATACGATTCCCCTATCAAGAAAATTGCTTTCACCCTCACTCTCATGAAAGGACCAGAAGTATCCACTTGGGCCAAAACTGTAGGAGAATGGATTGATTCACTCAATCCAGCAACCGATAACTATCCAGCCATTTGGACACGATTCCTCAAAATCTTCCTGGAACAGTTCGCTGATTCCACTGAAGCGGAAGAGGCCATTTCACATATGGGAAAGCTGGAAATCGACTTCCAGAAACCCAACCTCTTCTTCAGGCAATTTGAAGATCTAGTTGAAAGAGCTGGGTTCAGTATCCAGCACCCAGAAACCCTACAGAACCTACTACGATGCCTACCTGAATGGTTCCTCAATCGAGTATGCAATCCTGTCAAGCCTGATACCTACGCTGAGGCCAAAGAGAACATTATCCAAATCATTTGTACGAAACAAGCAGTAGATGCTATACTGCAGAAAGCTACCACTGGATTCATGCACACTCCCTTGGGACCTCAAAGACGACAGTTGCTTGGCCAATGGTGGCAAAACAGGGGAGCCTATCGCCAACCACCACGACAACAATACACTGGAAATTGGCAACCTCCCACTACTGCTTCGTCATCCCAATTCAATACCAGTACTGCTCCCCCATGGATGAATGATTACTGAGGAGTCCCGATGGATATCGGACGCACCAGAGGAGGTCATGGAGGACACAGTAGAGGCAACTTCCAAGGAAGCAATTGAGGCAATTACTGAGAAAATGTAGCGTCTACCCCCAGCAACAATTCCAGTAATGCATGTTTCAACTGTGGACAAGTGGGACACTATGCCTGGAACTGTCCTCAAAAACATCAACAATGCCAATATGCCAACTTGGTTGACTTCGATGGATTTGCCGAAGAGCCTGTCTCTCAATATGAACCATCCTCCTATACAGCCTCTTCATATGCCCCCAGTTCCTATGCAGCCACCCCTAGTTCTTATCGATCGCCTCCAACATCCTATGCACCTTCTGAAGCCACAGCCACCGAACAAGATGATCGAGTCAATTAGTGTTTTAAAGTCCAGTCTGGTCCGGTTTTTTTTGCCTTTTATGGAAAAACTGGAACCGGACCGGTCCGAGAAATTTCCATATATGGTAAAAAACCGGACCGGAACCGGAAAGGACCGATAAAATCGGTCCTTATCGGTTCGGTTTCGGTTCTAGGACCGGTTAAAACCGGTTTTTTACGGCCAAGATCTTATCTGATCGATTAGCAAATTTAGGGGCACGAATTACAGATGTAGGAGATGGTGTCCCTAAATTTGCTAAGCAATCAGATAAGATCTTGGGTTACATTTCACTAATCAGTTTTATGTACAATCTAATCTTCTCCAATACTAGTTGAGAGCACTATTGAGACAGTTGAGAGCACTATCGAGACAGTTGAGAGCACTATTGAGACAGTTGAGAGCACTATTGAGACAGTCAAGAGCACTATCGAGACAGTCGAGAGCACTATCAAGACAGTCAAGAGCACTATCGAGACAGTCAAGAGCACTATCAAGATAATCAAGAGCACAACCAAGACAATTGAGCTTATAATCAAAACAATATACCTAAAACTGATTAGCAAAATGAACTTTAGGATCTTATCCGATTGCTTAGCAAATTTAGAAGCACTAACTCCAGATATATGAGAAGGTTCTCACAGATTTGCTAAGCAATCAGATAAGATCTTGACCCTCAATTCGCTAATCAGTGTCAGGTACAGTTAAAATTCCCCAACACTAATAATTTTCCTTATAACTTGGGAAATAAAATAGCAAAAAATAAGGAAAAATATTTTAATATTCCTAGACTACTAAAGGGTCTTAGAACCGGTCTTTAACCGGTTAAAACCAGTTGTTAGCAGTTTTAATAATTTTCTAAATTTGCTAAAACTGTAACTGATCTATCAGTTCTTATCAGTTTCAGTTCAGTTCAGTTACAGTTCATATTAGGTCCAGTTCAGTTCAGTTTCAGTTTTTTTATCAGTTCTAGGACTGAACTTTTAAACACTAGAGTCAATTGCATCTACTTGAAATTGAACAGTTTGACGAATGAAGAAAAGATAACAATGGCAGGAAAAATGGGAGTAGCTGAGGATTTTTCCACTGCCTGATCAGATCGGCACTGATTAGGCAGAACAGTAGTAACGCACCTGTATATATGTCTGCTTGGAAATCTATGACCTTACAAGCCTTTGTACACTCCGCCACAAAAAGAGCCGAGACTATAGCTCTAGTCGATTCAGGAGCCACTGAAAATTTCTTTAATCTGCAATACATCCAATCCCTATGACTCCCCATCAAACAACTCACCAATCCCAGACCATTGTACAATGTGGATGGCACCGAAAATAAAAGTGGAGAACTACAACACTACACAGACTTATCAGTCCAAACTGGTAGTCGAAGAATCAACATGCAATTCTTCCTCACAGACTTAGGCGAACATAAAGCCATCCTAGGATATCCTTGGTTCGCGGCAATGCAACCAAAAATTAATTGGGCTTGAGGATGGATTGATTTCTCCCAACTCCCCATAGTCCTCTGAGCCCCAGATGCTGCAAAAGCTCAATTTTTACCCTGACAAATCAATCACCCACGACCAATCTACCAAGATCAATATTATATAGGGCGAGTAACTATCCATACAGGACCCCAAGAAGACATCAACTTATCAAAAATTCCACTGGAATACCATCGACATGCTAGAGTTTTTAGCAAACAAGCATCCCAACGATTACCACAGCATACCATTTGGGATCATGCAATTGAACTCCTGCCTGGAGCTCCTGCCACTCTCCCAGGGCGATTACTACCCCTTACGCAAGAAGAAATAAAAGAAACGTACAAATTCGTCGCAGAGCATCTCAAAAGAGGTACCATCCAGCCAGGCATAGGACCGTACTGTGCCAATTTCTTCTACATTAAAAAGAAAGACAGAAAACTACGACCAGTCCAAGATTACAGACCAGTAAACAAATGGACAAAAAAAGATCGCAACGTCTCCCCTCTCATATCCCAAACCATTGATCGCCTCAGTGGATGTACATTATTCACAAAGTTTGACATACAATGGGGGTATAACAACATCTGTATCAAAGAAGGAGACAAATGGAAAGCCGCATTCCTCACTCCAGAAGGCCTATTCGAACCCACTGTAATGTTCTCTGGACTCACTAATTCCCTGGCCACATTCCAACATATGATAAACACTATTTTTCACCCTGAACTCGCCCAACAATGGTTATCCATTTATATGGATGATATTTTGATCCACACTAAAAGATGAGAAGGCGAAACTGAAGAACAACATCAAAAACGGCACCAACAGTATGTTTACACAGTACTAGATCGACTACAGTGTAGGACGGCATTTTCCAACCTCTCAACAAGCGAGATTTTGTTTCGGCTTCTCCTCCCACAAAACACAACCAAATTCCATGAAACAAAGCACAATTTGATTGTATCGAAAAGTAGAATAAGATGTATTGATTAGTTCTTTGAAAATAGTTAAGCACTCATATATTTTCTGAAAATTTGAAACAATTTGAAATTGAAAACTTTCTCACACTGGAAATCACTGAAAAAACATCATCAGCGTGTGTTTATGGATGTATTAAAGTATCCTAAGTATCCAGTAGGTATCAAGGGCTGTAATTGGTGTTTGTACAGGTTGAAACCAAGTGTGACAATGTGCCAGCTGAATGAATGCATGAACGTGTAGAAATTGGGCGCACATGGAGTTGTGTGCCAGTATATTAGTTTTACTTGTGTTGTGCCAGCTAGGGCACTTACTGACACTCATTGATACTTATTGGCAGTATTTATCTCTTATTTGGTACTATTTGGTAGCCATTGCCACGTACATTACAGTAGGTAGTCGACATCCTGTCTCCTCAGTTGCTGTACTCATTAGTACACCTGAGGTGAGCCATACTTTACCCTAACATAGTTGCTGTACTCATTAGTACACCTGAGATCCTTCCTGTGCGATGCGTACTCGTTTCCGACCTCAATATAACCTTCTGGTTTTTCTACAGAATGCACACATAGGCTAGCTACCATGGAACAGCCAGACCGGGTCACCGGGCACCTGAGCGTTATCAGCCCTGTAATCTATTCCGGGCAAGTAAGCGAGATGGTCATCATTTTCTCATTTCCTGGTCAATTAGAATCCCAATTTGTATCTCATTTCACCAAATCTCAAGGGTGCTTAACCAAAAAAGTAAGACTAAAATTGAAACAAGCGCCCAAAATACAAAAATTGCAGAATCAGCATTTTTTCACCACATTCCCACCTAGATTTCGGCTGCTCGGCCAGGGGATCAAAATTGGACCCCCCAGGCACGTGATGGAAAGTGCTGTCCTACACTGTAGAACAACACGATCTATACCTCAAACTGGAGAAATGCAACTTCCATCAAGAAGAAATTGAATACCTAGGAGCAGTCATTGGAAAAGGACGAGTCAAGATGGATCAAAAGAAAGTAGAATCGGTCAAAAATTACCCTGCACCTACAACCCCCACAGAAATACGAAAATTCCTGGGCTTCACAGGATATTATTGATATTTCATACAGAACTATTCAAGAATTGCATGGCCTTTATTGGATCTCACAAAGAAAGCAGCAACCTGGTTCTGGGGAAAAGAACAACAAGAAGCATTTGACAAACTAAAGAACAGAATGGTGCAAGCACTGGTACTCAACCAACCAAACTTTGCAAAACAGTTCTACCTTCAATGTGATGCATCAGCATATGGCATGGGAGCCATACTCTCGCAGGAGGGAGAAAACGAATCCCCTTCACTTCAAAAACGCAAAAAACCAGCTCTCCACCCTATTGCCTATTACTCAGCTACCTTCACCCCAGCCGAAAGAAACTACAACATATACGAATGTGAACTACTAGCCATCATGAAAGCCCTTGCACACTGGAGACGATACCTAGGCTGGACTCAAGAACCTTTCATCATCCAAACCGACCATGCAAACCTACAATACTGGAAGTCCCCTAGAAACCTCAACTGCCGAACAGCACAATGGCATGCAGACCTCCTAGACTACAATTACATTATCGAATATATTCCAGGAAAAGACAATGTGGCAGCAGATGCATTATCGAGACCTCCAGGACAAGATCACAGACAAGAAGACGACCAAAACGTGGTGATCTTTCCCCCAACACGATGCAGAGCAGCTGACCTCCAAGGAAACCCCAAACTCCCGATCCCAGAGAATGACAAAAGGATCAAGAAACTTCTGATGTGCCTCTATCATGATGATCCATCAGCAGGCCACCTGGGACGTGATGAAACAATCAGACAAATCCAGAAGAACTACACATGGCCCCACATGCAACAATGGATTGAAGATTACATCAAAGGATGTGCAACTTGTCAACAAAACAAGAATTTGACCCACAGGAAATCCATTCCCCTATTCAAAATTGACACCACGCCCAGGACACACCCCTTTGAACAAATTGCAATGGACCTGATCACAGGACTACCCCTTCACAAGGGACACGATGCTATTCTCACAATTGTAGATCATGGATGCTCATGTGCTGCTATCTTCTTGCCTTGTTCGACAAGGATCACTGGTCCTGGCATAGCTTTGCTATATCTGGAACATCTATTCCCTTGGTTTGGACTTCCCTCTCGGATCATTAGCGATTGTGACCCTCAGTTCACCTCTAGCTTCGCTAAAGAACTCACTAAAAAGCTAGGGATTTTGCAAAACATTTCTACAGCCTTCCACCCACAAACCGATGGTCTCTCAGAATGAAAGAATCAATGGATCGAACAATATCTGAGGATGATTACATCCAGCCATCCAGAAGAATGGAGTGACTGGTTATCCTTGGCTACAGCAGTTCACAATAACTGGATGAACAGCACCCTGAAACAAACACCAAATCAAATTCTATTCAGACATGAGGCCCGCCTCCTACCAGACCACATGATCTCAAGTTCCAATCAGCTTGTAATGGAACAATTAACAGCATTACAGAAGGGACAACAATTAGCCACAAAAATGATCAATCAAGTGGCCAGAACTTCACCGATCACCAAACCCCTGTTTCAAAAACATGCCAAGGTCTGGCTTGATGGGAAGAACCTTCGATTTCCCCATCAGAAATCCAAACTCTTACCTAAAAGATATGGACCCTTCACGATCACCGAAGTGATTTCTCCGATTGTCTATCGGCTTGCACTCCCTGCCAGTTGGAACATTCATGATATCTTTCATGCGTCGCTCCTTACCCCCTACATTGAAACGGCCTCTCACAGTCCCAACTTAAGGATCCGCACAGGTGACACCACGGGTTATTTTTGACACACTGCACCTGCCACCTGTCAAACCGTACCCATACAGACACCTTACCTGCGGTTAGCGGGTTTGCACCATGGTGTTCACAGAAAACCATGGTGCATTAACACTGCAGTATATTGTATTACGGGTATCAAAAGATACAACTTGTTTATATACAGATGTAGCTACTCAAGTTACTATTCGAACTACTAGATTACCCGCTTCCTCGGCGTCAGCAAGTGTGTTTGTGTTGGCGGCATTCACGTTGCGTTTGCAGTGTTCGCATTTGAATTTGTGCTGACTCAGAGGCATTGCGTTCGGATTTGTGCTTGCATTTGCGCTGAGTTGTTAGCGTTGCGTTTGTATTTGTGCTTGCAGGCGGCGTTCGAGTTCGGGTTCGGGTTCGGGGTCGAATTCGCCTTAGTTTCGTTTGCATTGCAATCGTGCTGGCGTTGTGTTCGTGTTTGAAGCGTTCGAGTTCGGGTTCGAATGAGCATTTGTGTTTGCATTTGTGGTTTGTTCATGTTGGCATTGCATTACTTGTGGCATCGCGTAACTTGAGTTTGGGTTCGAAGTTGCGTTTGCGTTTGCTTTTGTGGTGCACTCATGTTTGCGTCGTGTTGGTTTTGGCGTTGCATAATTCGAGCTCGGGTTCGAAGTTGCGTTTGCGTTTGCTTTTGCAGTGCCTTGGCGTTTGCGTTGCATCGGTTGCGGCGTTGTGTAACTCGCATTTGCGGCGTTCGGGTTTATGTTTGCGGCGTTCGAGTTCGAGTTCGTGGCATTTGTGTTTGGGGCATTCGTGTTGACGTTGCGGCATTGGCACTATCATAATTGTCAGCGGTGTGTCAGTGAGAAAACAGTGAGAAAGGTTCGAGTTGAGTTGATGCGTTGATTTCCGATTCGAGTTTGGCTTTGTTTGGCCTCTTTGTCCGTGAAAATCGAGGCAAAACAGAATGAAAAAGCGCATGAGTGCACGAAACTGGTACATCGGCGACACACCCGACGATATGAAGGCAAGAAAATGATGAAAAAGTTAATGTTGTTTAGGCGATGATGTGCCACGATGCACTACTACACATAGCACAGCGTGCCAATATGTAGCAGTGCTCTTTGCTACCGGGCTACTCGGCATTACCTGAAACCTGTGACCGGAATGGCCCGGTACCTGCGACTACGGCTTACAGATACGGTATTACACGGTGTTAGATTTTCAAATACCGTACCTGTACCTGTACAACCTGTGGTCAAAATACCACAGGTTAACCCTTACCCATGCTGATCCTTATCCCAACTACATGAGGCCACCCCCGGAACTAATTGACAATGAAGAGGAATATGAAGTGGAGCAGATAAGAAGCCACTGACATCATGGATGGTTGAGAACACTCCAATATCTTATCAAGTGGAAAGGGTACCCCAAAAGTGACAACACATGGGAACCTGCCGCTCAAGTTTACGCCCCACAACTGATCAAAGACTACCATCGCCGACACCCTCTCTCAGCTATAAAAAGATTGGAGATTTTGTTAACCAAACTCCATCCCCACATCTACCAACCATCACTTATTCCTACCAAACCCATTTCCACAGTTTCAACATGTCCAGAATCCGCACCACCTCTCCTACTATCTCCCAGACCCGCAACATCCCGGCAACCCCCTCTGAACACTCCCGTTATGCCTCCCCTACCAGCAAAAGCTCTGAAAGCGAGCTCGGGCCCAACAAGGTTGTCCTGGTCGACAACCTCCAACTCGATGTCCACAAAGCCCTCGAGCAGTTCCAGCTCGAACAAAACACCAGAGTTACTGCCTCTCAAGAGACCCTCACTTGCTTCTGACAACAGTGAGAAAACGAAGGAGGGGTGCTCAGATCAGTGCTCCAGTCCCCTGCTCCAATCCCTGTTCCCCCTCGCACCGAATGCACTCTCCACCCCCCTCAAGTCGCTCTCCATCCATTTTGTGAACACAGACTGGCCCTCTCCCCTGACGAAGTCGCCCAAGGCTGCCTCTCCCCTTCTACCATGCGCAACATTCTCTCCTCCCATCATGCTGACAACCTCTCACGCCCCATGCTCATGGCCATGTGCAAAGCCCTGGCCAACACCGTCAACACCTGACAAGAGAAGTTCAACCACCAAATACAACAATTCAAAACTTGTATTGAGGACTTGGAGCTTGAGAACCATTCCTACTGTCACGGACAGGCTCTTGGTACATTCAGAAAGACAGCCTATGAAAATTTTACTATATGCATCCTGTTCCGTTTGAGCTACTGTACAGATTGGTACGTCCCCATGAGGTTCCCTGGATCGCCTGAGGATCCTTGTACTATTTTGCAGTGTCTATGACTCGTCCTGACTCGTTCCTGATGTGTACTGTACTTGTGGGCAGTGTCCCAGCGTTGCTCCAGAACCTAAGATCGGTACTAGTAGTATTACGATCCCTCCTGTATTTAAGGAAGCCCTCAGTACGAAGTTGAGCCCTAAGCTCGACTTAATTCTCAACTTGTAGCTTCTCCACACTGTCTGCTTAGAGGATAAGGGATTGCCATACGTTCTATCCCATCTCCTCTCATCAATTGTGTGACAGAGTCTCTCAGTCACTTGTCTAGCTTCACTCCTTCAAGACTCTACCTAGTCCACCTGCTTAAAGGTGCAGGTATATACCGCTTAAGCTTGAGCATTAAGCAAGCATGTCCTTAGCTGCACTATTGCAAGGGAATTGAGCCGTCCTCTTACACATCTCATTCCTCTGCACTTGTGTATACGAGCTACACTACTTGGAAGGTTTAATTGTCCGTGCTCGTTCACATTAAACCTCCCAACTTGTGTCTTGCACACCAGTGCTGGGTGGATTGTTGATAGCGATCTACACTCCCCATCGCACTTGTGTCTCAGAGGACGGAGAGCGAGTGTAACTACTTCCTCCCCTACCTCTGATAGCTTGCTAGGTCTGCTTGACCTCGCTCTTGCAAGCTCTCTAGTCCAAGGCCCGCTACAGCCTTAACACCTACCACCGTAAGTATGACAAGACCCCTGTCAGGTTTGAAGAGAACAACGGCCACATTACCCAAGAGGTCCCCATTGGCAATGGGGTCTACAGGTTCCCATGCTGGGTCAAGAGGCTACCCAATGGCAAGGTGGCAATGCTACACCAGGATGCCAACCAGGACAATGATCCCTACATTGTTGACCTCCTCGCCCCCTACGGCGCCACTATTGAAGAGCCTGCAGAACCCCTCGCACCCTGGTTCTGCTGCATGATCACTGGCCCTACCGTCCCCTACCAGATTTTACGGAACGAGGTCAAAGCCTTGTTCAACTGGGGGCACCTCGCTGAGGTTGAGCGGTTGCACTCCCTTGCCCAGCAACAGATCAGCATCTGAAACTGTATCGAGGAGCTCGAGCAGGATGCTGATGCCATACACCTACAGCGTGAGGCGTGCAAAGGAAGACTCTCGCTGGCATGCACTCAGCAGAAGGTTGGGCACCTGGAAGGGAGGTATAGCCCTTACCCAGTGACTCATCCTGCTGGATGGCATTGCACCATCAAGAAGCCTCGGTTCTCGCAGGGGCTTGATGACTAGGTGGAGGGTCATGTCACAGGTACAGTTCTTAAGTGCCCCGTGATTGTATTAGTATGATAAGGTTCAGATTGATGTCAGACTGATAAGCCTAGTAGTATGTATCCTAGCTATCAGTACCCTGTTTCGTCTTTGTTACACGTACCCCAGTTCTGTCCCATTTGTTCCATTCCCTTTCTTGGCTTGTACCCCCGATACACCTGTACTAGTAGTGGCGTTCCTGCCTGCCCATAAATAGGGCTCTGCGCCGTAGGGACTCACCAAGTTGAGTCTCCTGTTGCAATACAGTTGACTTTGCCCCCTTTCTCTCTTCCCTGAGTGGCAGCACCTTTCCCTCTCTAAGGCAGTGTGTGGTAACTCAGTACATCATCACCCTGGAGTACATACTCAGGTGGCAATATGGACACCATAGAGACTTAGGGCTGTACACCTTCTGTCTTGCCTCTCTTGTCACTCTACCAAATACCACTCCGTTTCTACGATTCTGAGTTCTAATCTCCCGCACTCCGATAACTGTACTGCAAATCCACGGACAGATACCTTGGCGGTGACAATTGCTGTAGCTTGGGCCTCTGGGGGATTCTTCATGTTGCTTCTAGGATTGCATAAGGTGTAGTTATCTTTTCTTGGCTTAGAATTCTTCTTGGCATCGTTATCAAGCATGTCATCTTCTGCTCTGAAGCTGGAATCTTTTTCCTCAGCTTCCTGGTCATTATTGAGTGCATAGCTGTCCATTTCTAGGGTAGGATCAGCATCTTCTGTCTCTTGCAGATCGGTGATATTGTTGGGTCTGTGCTACGATCCGTCTCGGGATCGTTGTTGCAATAGCGGTCAAGTAAAGTTCTAGTATTTGAGTGATCAGCAGAAGGAGCAGGGCTCAACTTATGCGCCAGATATCTTGTGATAGGACTGAATGTGGTCCTAAGTCGAGTGAAGTCGTGTCATTGCCTAATTAGGCAGGAGACCGGGCTGGGGAGGTCTGGGACAGGTAGTGCACAGACAAGTTGATTGATATAGCTCAATCAATAAGCTCTGAGTGACTTGTGAATGAACACAAGTCAAGAGTGAATGTTTCAAAGTAGAGGAGGGCCTTGGATGTGCACACAAGGAGGTAGAAGCAATGAGACGATTTCTGAGTTAACTCAGGCTTAGGGCCTAAGTTCAGTACTAGTGTGAGTATAAATACAAGTGTGCTACTAGATGACAAATCAGTCTTGCTAAGTGGTTAACTGAGCTGACTAAGTGTGATCTGTAATCCTAGGTAATCAGTCAAGTAATCAAGTAATCAGATAGAGGGGAATCAGTAAGCAATGAATCAGCGAGTGACAAGAGTATAGTAAGCGAGCTGATGAATCACCGAATAATCAGTAAGGAATCTGACAAACAGATGATATCAAGCTGAGTAACAGTATGGTAATCAGGTCATAAGAACAGATACCATGACAAAGAAACAGTAATCAGTACAGTAATAGATCAACAAGAAGGAGAACGTAGCAGAAGGTTCTGGAAGTCACAGGATGTGACATGTGATTAGTCAGGTGATTGATCACCTGATGTAGCACCTGACCAGTCATGTGACTGGTCACCTGACAGGGCATGTGATCTGTCATGTGTGTCATAGACAGGCTCTTGGTATGTTTAGAAAGACAGCCTATGAAAATTTTACTATATGCGTCCTGTTCCGTTTGAGCTACTGTACAGATTGGTACGTCCCCATGAGGTTCCCTGGATCGCCTGAGGATCCTTGTACTATTTTGCAGTGTCTATGACTCGTCCTGACTCGTTCCTGATGTGTACTGTACTTGTGGGCAGTGTCCCAGCATCGCTCCAGAACCTAAGATCGGTACTAGTAGTATTATGATCCCTCCTGTATTTAAGGAAGCCCTCAGTACGAAGTTGAGCCCTAAGCTCGACTTAATTCTCAACTTGTAGCTTCTCCACACTGTCTGCTTAGAGGATAAGGGATCGCCATATGTTCTATCCCATCTCCTCTCATCAATTGTGTGACAGAGTCTCTCAGTCACTCGTCTAGCTTCACTCCTTCAAGACTCTACCTAGTCCACCTGCTTAAAGGCGCAGGTATATACCGCTTAAGCTTGAGCGTTAAGCAAGCACATCCTTAGCTGCACTATTGCAAGGGAATTGAGCCGTCCTCTTACACGTCTCATTCCTCTGCACTTGTGTATACGAGCTACACTACTTGGAAGGTTTAATTGTCCGTGCTCG
>QFEY01000243.1:0-26118 GCA_003316435.1 Russula virescens
ATGAGGCAAACATGAGGCCGGTTCCTCCACACTTACACTCGCGATCCGAGAGGCCGGTAACATCTCTTATCTGTTGCTGTTGCTTCCTGGCCACTCTGAGTTGAGGAGCTGGTGGACATTCTCGCAATTGATTTCAAGGCAGGCCCAATTCCAAATTTTCACAAGGATTGGCGCCCAAAAAATCCAGTACGAGTGGTGCTATCCATGTGCACCATGTTGCTTTCCATCGCCGAGGACTGGAGTGGCCAAGTTGTGCGATTTGCTCATTTTTCGGTCAAAGAATTCCTGACATCTGCCCACTTTGCCAAAAAAGACAACACTATTTCTCGCTGTTACTGCATTTCGATGACATCTGCTGATAAGGCCTTGTCCGGGGCCTCACTTGCGATAGCAAGCCTAGTGAGGTACGAGTAGTCAGTGGGTTTTCAAGTGAAGTCGTGTCTTGCCTAATTAGGAAGGTGCCTGGCCCGGAGAAGACTGGAATGTGGTGCAACTCTGAAGTTGATTGCTTATAGTCCAATCAATAGACTCCGAGTGGCTTGTAACTAAATATAAGGCCAAAAGTGAATGCTAGTGAGTAGAGGAGGGCCTTCAGAGGTGCACAAGGGTAGAGGTGAGACAATAGCATGTATTTGGAATAACACAAGCTTAAGGCTTGTATGAATACAGGCATCTCTTTATATACTACTGTAGTCTTTCCAGAACATTCCAATCCACATATCAGTGAGTCAGCGACCAGTAAGCGAACAAGAGTCATGAACAATCAACCAGTCAGCGATCAGTAAGCGAACAAGAATCATGAGTAAGCAACGAGTCAGCAATCAGTAAGTATGACAAACAACAACAAATCGATGGAGTCAGCGGGTCACGGACGAGACAATGAATCACCACTTAGTAATCGTACATCAGATCGTGAGATTAGGAACACGGCACGTAACAGTCATCCCCCCCCCAGATGATGACTTCCATGTCATCACATCAATCAGTAATGTTACCACCCTCTTGATAATCAGCCCAATCAAAGTCATAATCTTTGGGCTGGGGACCAGCAGCTAGATCCTGATAATCGTCAGGCCCTGGGTCAGGGGTTTTGACAAGGCAGTCATCGGCAATTGTGTGGCGGATTTCGAAGAAGGTGTACCCTGGTGTTAGATTGGAGAACATACATATCGCGTGGTTGTAGTGCAGGTGCCTTTTGTCGACGGCACACTTCCCTTTACTACAGCACTTTGCATGCGGGATCTTACACTGTTTCTTATAGTGGCCCTTCTGCCTGCATCCACCACATTGGTTTTCTCGCTGCTTCCTCTGTAAATACTCCCTGCAGCTTTCTTTCTTCTTCGAACGTGACTGGTTAACAGTGGGAGAAGTGAAAGGGTCGGGCAAAGGGGGTGTGAGTGTGCGCAGTGTGTCAAAAGGTTCGGGCAGTGGAGTGTGCCTCCCTCGATCCGAGTCAAGGGACAGGTATCCGTGAAATCGAGGGGGATGAGGTAAAGGGTCTGGAGAAGGTGAAGGGGAAACGACTCACTCAGAGACCTCTGGACTCTGACAGACCATCTCTAGTGGCGTGTCAGGTAAGGAAGAGAGTTTGATGATGCAGGGAGAAAGAGTAGCGACAACCATGACGTCCTTTGGGAAGAACTCATGGTCAGGGTCACGAGTCCCTGGGACATGACCTTGGCCAGCCAAGAGATCAAGCTGATGCTTGATGCGGGGGACAGCTCGAGCGTGTCGGAGATGCTCCCTAACCTTCAATTGGGAATCAGCGAGAGTGGCTAGCTCCAGGTTATGGGCGGCAGCTGAGGCTCGTACGGCATTCAGAAGCGACTGGATCTTCTTTGCCTGCTCCTTGAGGGTCGCGAGAGACTGGTTGGTTTTGCAGAGACAGTGGATGTCAGTGAGGAGAGAGGGGTCATCTAATTGGTAGAGAGCAAGCGTGAGGACTGTGTTGAATGGGTGATCCTCTATAAGGGCATCAAAGTCATCGGGGGAGGGAGATGGCTCCCCTTCGCATGGGGCCTGAGCAGTGGCAACGAGAGGGGTGTAGTAGACTTCTCCTCCTCGTCCTGTGGTTCTTAGGATCATGGGTTCGTCTTCCACCAGTGCATATTTGACGTACTTTACAGCAACAGGTTCACCTTGTTGTTCGATGATGAGGGCAGGGTAAGAAGTGGGGAGTTTGGCGACTGGTAACCACATGTCATGAGGGTGGTCATCTTCACCTTCTTTGGCCGGCGGTAACCAATGAAGGAAGTGGGCGGTTTGGGTGAGTGGGAGTGCCGTGATCACATCTTGATCCCTCAAGAGAGAGACATTCGCTGGAATAGGGGGTGGTTCCAAGGGAGGGATAAGGTCGCTATCTTGGAGGGTTGGCATTGGAAGAGAGGCCATGGCTTTGTCCTCTCCAGGGGTCGGGAAATATGGGGCGCATAACGCAGCCTCGTTCCAGTCGATATCGCAGAGGAAGGCCTTTCTGGTGCGTTTCCAGATAGAGTAGGGGAGGTGTGAAGTCGATTGGGTCACGTACCAGTTCCCTCGGATGTCCAGCAGTGAGACTAAGCCAAGTTCTAGGTCTTCTAAGACCCCTGGGCTGCGGAGCGATAGTCCTTTCGAGGGTGGACGAGGGTTGACCGATACTGAGAGGGTCTGTGCTTCTTCCCAGTCTTGTCGTTCGATGGTAGCGATCGGCCAAGAATACAAGGGTGGAGACTCTGGTCGGGGTCGTTCGGAGATGGAGCGATTGATTGTGTAATTCGATGGGATGCTAGTGAGGTCAAAGAAATGGGAATGGTGAAAAGTTTGACGGATTTGGCTGAAGGCAAGAGCTTTGAAGAGAGCGGGCAGGATTCGAGCGACTGGGGTATTCGCAAGTTCTTGTGTGAAGGAAGAGGGGGAGTGGTAATTTGTTCGCGATATCGAGAGAGAGGTGAGGCGATTAGTGACTTCTTTAAGATCAGTGTCCATGCTTTGAAGTCCGGCACAGCTGATCTGTGGAGAGGGAGGTGATACTGGAGTAAGAGAAGGAAGGGAGTCTGGGGAGGTCGCCATAGAGAGTCTTCGGAGACGCAGGGTTCTTATATCTGTTTGAGCGAGGTATTCTTTGATGAGGTCAGGGGCTCGGATTTGATCTGCTGGTTCCCATGAGTCTTCAGCATGTGAGTATCCCTTCCACCTGACCCTGTATTGCAGGGTCTTTTTACGCCCAAACTTGTGCACCCCTACAATTTGCTCCACTTCCCACTCATGTTCCCCATTGATCAGATCAGGTGGCAGTCGGGGGAAGTTCTTGCCGTGTTCTGGAGTCTTGCGATAAGGTGATAGGTACGAGGCATGGAAAACGTTATGAATTTTCCATTGAGCGGGGAGCTCCAATTGGTAAGAGGTGGGTGATACGACATGGGTGACACGAAAGGGGCCATATTGTTTTGGTGCTAGTTTCTTTGATGGGTACATCATCCTCAAGTTAGTTGCGTCTAACCACACTTGATCATTGAGCTGATAAGGTTTGAATTTCGTTTGTTTGGTCATTTGTTTCTGTGCCCGTTCAATAGCTGAGATGACTTGAGTCCGGATGAGTTTAACCGCTTCGAGATGTTCTTCGGTGGTCTTGAACTTGGCTTTATGTAGTATTTGATGAGCTTTAGGGAGGAAGCCCATAAGGACCTCATAGGGCATTTGTTTGGTGGTTGCTGAAGGGCAAGAGTTTATAATGTAAGTGATGACTGGCAACCATTTTGCCCAATCTGAAGCGTGCGTGTTACACAAAGTGCGCAAGATCGCTTCCATCGATTGATTAGTTCTTTCAGATTGGCCGTCTGTTTGTGGGTGATAGGCCGTACTGATGTTTTGTTTGATCCCCAGAACGTTGCACAAGTCCCTGAACAGATCAGAGGTTACACAGGGGTCTCGGTCTGAAATAATCTTTTCCAGGAGTCCGTAATGCGGGAACACTCTTTCGGCATAAAGCTGGGCAAGTTCCAATGACGTCATAGATTCTTTGCAAGGCAAAAGAACAACTGCCTTAGAGCAGTCATGATCTGTGATGGTGAGGATCGAGTCAAAAGTGTTTGAGGGTGGTAATTTGGTCACCCAATCGATGGATACAGTCGAGAAGGGCACCGCTCCAGGCTCAGGTGTGATAGGGAACAGTGGGGGTCGGTTCGGATGGGTGTTGGCTTTGGTAGATTGACAGGTGGTGCACCCCTTTACATAGGCCCTAATGAAGTCTTTCATCTTTGGCCACCAAAAGTCACGTGCCACTGCGATAAGTGTTGCGGCCGCTCCAGAATGTCCTGCTGTGGTTGAGTTGTGGTAATGCCTGACCAGCTTTCTCATCAATTCTTGGTCATTAGGGACCACAAGTCATCCTTCTTTGGTCCAGTGGCGGTCATCAGATGTGATAGCATGGGTTTCTGAAGTTTTGGTGATTTCGGGGGCGTGTTTAGTTTGGGCCTCAAGGACATCCTCGTGTAAGGGTAGGAGATCCAGGGCCTTAACAAATAGGTGCAAGGGGAGGGCTGTGACTCCTTCATTGTCATTTTCCCCGGTCGGGTAATCTGGCCTCCGAGATAATGCATCAGTGCAGTTTTGTGGTCCTGGTTTGTGGATAATGCGGAAATTATATCGAGAGAGTGTGTTGATGCCTCGAGCGACACGTCTGTTAATTTTCTGTGGGTGTCGGTAGTACACTAGGTTGGCATGATCAGAGAAAACTGTGACTGGGATTTCCGTGTGTGCGAGGATAGGTTGCCACTGTTCAAGACCGAAAACAAGTGCTGTGAATTCTCGGTCCCATATGTCGTAGTTTCTTTCGGCTTCATTGAGGGTTTTCGAGGCAAAACCAATGGCCCTCTGTTTGCCCCGGTCATCTCATTGGAATAACACTGCTCCAAGGGCAAACTGCGAAGCATCAACTTCCAACTCGTAAGGTTGTGTCGGATCAGGGGCATTAAGTTCCGGATTGTCGCATACTCGACTGATAAGTTCGTCTAGCGAGGCGCGGGCTTCATCGGTCCACTCGAATTTGCATCCCTTCTTAGTCAAGGCTGTAAGGGGGCGAGCGAGTTTCGCAAAGTTACGGATGAAAGGTTGCTGGTACCCGAGGACTCCAAGGACCTGTCTAACCTCCTTGACCGAGTGGAGTTCTCGTGGCCAGCTTTGAAGCCCAGAAATCTTTGTTGGATCAATACAGGCGGCCCTGTCCTTCACCACATATCCAAGGAACTCAACAGTTGGTTGTTCGAATGAGCATTTAGAGACTTTGAGAAAATAGGAGTGCCGCACGAGGGTATCGAGAAATTCATGTACAATTCTGCGATGCAGGTCATATCCTTCTGGCATAGTGTCGGTTCCTATACACACATCATCCATGAAATTTGCGAAGTGCTCCGGATATTTCTGTTTAAGCCGTTGTAGATCTCGGTTCATGGCTCGCTGAAAAACTGATGGTGTGTTTTTCAATCCGAAAGTCATCACCTTGGGGATGTAGGATCCGATCGGGGTTTTGAAAGCAGCTTTTTGTCGGTCCTTTGGGTCTATCAAAATATTATGGTAACCATCTTTGATGTCGAATTTGGAGAAGAGGCGTTTCCCTTTAAGTTTGTCGAGTTCTGTCCTGGTGTCTGGCATGTAATACTTGTTGTCCACCGTAATGTCATTTAATTTGCGATAATCAATGACCATACGAAGGTCTTCACCCTCTTTCTTTTCAATGAAGAAAACAGGGGACTGGAATTCTGACAGCCCTTCTTCGAGTTGTCCTTTATCTAAGCCGTCGTGAATCTTGTTTTGTAGCACCTCAGTTTCTCGTTTGTTTAAGGGATAGACTTTACAGTCCAGGTGGTCCGGAGCTCTGTCTTTCAAAGTGATGGTGAAATTCTCGGGTCTGTTCGGTGGAAAATGTGCTGCTAGGGTTTGGTCAAAGACCTTCGTGTGTCGCTGATATTCCTCGGGTAACATGGCCTCCGTGAGGTGGTCACGTGTCTTGTGGGCTTGCACGGCCCACTGTTGAGCGAACGATGTTCGTTTCACATAGATTGCTTCATCTTCTTTTGGGAAACTGCAAGCTTGCAAAGCTTTTACTTGGAGTTTCTTTAACCATCTTTTTGCTCTGTCCCATTGGGTGAGTTTTAGCCCCCATCTTCCCGCAATTCGTCCAGTGATCCAGTCTATGTGCGGGTTGAATGCCCTTAGGAACGAATACCCCAAGATGGCTCTGTCGCTTCCGAGGTCTGCAACATAAAACTGTAGATCCTTCTTCTGGGTACCGAGTTCAACCTCGATGTTTGCATAGGATGTTACGACTCCTGTCGAGTTTCGAGTTCCATCGACGTTTAAGACTTTCACAGGTTCTGCCAGGGTTTTCAGGTGTACTTGCAGCCTCTCTGCCGCTCTAGGATCCAGGAAATTATGACTTGTGCCGCTATCTAGTAGTGCTCTTTCGACCTTGCACGCAGGTTTGAAGAAAAAAGGTATGTGAATTCCAGATTTCGTCTTCCTAATGTACATCGTGCTAATTTCGCCCTCAGGTTCGGTCGTAATCCATCAGGCTCTCAAAAATCCTTTCCTTCAGCTTCTTGTTCTTCAGTTTCTGTATCTGATCCTTCGCCAATAAGCCTTTCCAGAAGTTTTTCACGTTTCGCTTTAGACATTGTGCGGATGGTTGCATGGACGTCAGAAACTGTCGCTTTGTACTTCGGAGGCGGGTCCTCTTCATCTTTTTCTTTGACTTCAACAACTTGGGCTCGAACGGGTAAGTCGGTCTTTCTCTCGTTCGACTGCCGGGCCTTTTTCTTTTCAGGGCAATCACGGGCCATGTGTCCGTCCTTCCGACAGAAGAAACATCCTCCGCATTTGCGCAGTTTCTCGTGCTCTTCATTGGTCAGCTTGGCAAGTTTTGCAGAGTTGACTTGCATGCGGTCATCCTCGCGGATTTCATCTCGATTGCACCCGCGGGAGCCGTTAGTCTTTGGGGCCTCTTTCGCTAACTGGAGTGCTGCCTGCCAACAGGCCTCTCTAGTGCTTTGATTAGGGTTTCCGCCGTGGCCACCAATCTCAGCTTTCACGATTTTTCGACGACGTAGTTGGTGGCGAGCTTCTGCTTGCCATCCATCAAGATTGACAGGCCAGTGCTCCATCGTGTAGATTCGAGCAACAAGGCCACGCGGAAGCCTGTCTCGAAATGCCTTGAGAGTGCCCATGTCGGTCCGAGTCATTCCAGCTTGAGCACTCAGGTTTTCGAACTTTGCAATGTAAGTATCGATTTCTTCGCCTTTGAGGTCCAACGTTGCTAACTCCGCTGCTGCCCTTTCCATTGCAGCCGAGTCAGCAAATGACGCTTCGAAGTCGGCTCAGAAGTTTATCCACAGGGCTTCGTCTTCTCGGGAATAACAGCCATTATCCATATCATTGGTGAGTTGGTGAACTCGATTGGTTGCCCAGTCATTCATGTTTGGTCTGCGAATTCGCCCAAGGCAGGTAAGGACTCGGTAGTACGGACTTGCCATTTGCAGATGTTGATCGTTCATCATCCAGTAGAGGATGAACTCTTGGATGAAGTCCTGGGCCTTAGAGCGATCCCCTGTAAAGAATGCTGGCAGGTTGCCTTCTAATTTGTTGCCCATATCTTTTCTCTCAGCATTCTCGATTCGTCCAGGTTCAGGCAGTGGTTGATGCGGCGGGGGTACTGGCTCCGGGTCATTTTCACACGGTGGTGGGTTCATGCTCAAGTCGAGGGCCCTTCTGACCAAGAGAGCTTCTTCGCTTTCAGTCATTTGCCGAATCGGTGGTTGGGGTAATACCACTGGTAAGTAGTGTTCTCGGGGTTGCAGTGCTTCGATGGGATCAGCAATGTCCTGGAAAATCGGGGCGTCGGCCAGATTGTCAGTCAAGTTCTGAACTTGAATAGCCGGGAGAACTTGAATAGTTGGGACTACGAGATCAGTATATTCAAGATTCTCCTCTTCGGGTGGAGGGGCGGGTGGAGAAGACTGTTCAGTTGGAGGTTCTCAGTGTGCGAGACAATTATTCGGGTGTAACAGGTGGCTGGGGTTCCAATACCCTAATCCTTCTTTTTCAGCCTTTTCTGTTGTAAAGGCTGCGCTTTGTCGAGTACTATAGAACGTGGTGTTTCCTTGCCTTGTTAATATATACCAGTTGTCGTTGATGAATTCAACTGGCACTGATTTTGTTCCCTTTGGGAGGTAATATCCCAGGTTCTCAACATGAGACAACCAAAAGTTTTGAGGGACAAAGGGGAGATTGGGTCGAGCACAAACAGGTGCAGTAATGTATTGTTTCTCGTTGTCAGGGAATCGAACAGTAAGGAGTTCTGGTAGATCCTGCCCAGACATATACTTTTAGCGAGGGCACAGGGTGAGAAGCGAAGCTTGTGTTAATGATAAGGCCTTGTCCGGGGCCTCACTTGCGATAGCAAGCCTAGTGAGGTACGAGTAGTCAGTGGGTTTTCAAGTGAAGTCATGTCTTGCCTAATTAGGAAGGTGCCCGGCCTGGAGAAGACCGGAACGTGGTGCGACTCTGAAGTTGATTGCTTATAGTCCAATCAATAGACTCCGAGTGGCTTGTAACTAAATACAAGGCCAAAAGTGAATGCTAGTGAGTAGAGGAGGGCCTTCAGAGGTGCACAAGGGTAGAGGTGAGACAATAGCGTGTATTTGGAATAACACAAGCTTAAGGCTTGTATGAATACAGGCATCTCTTTATATACTACTGTAGTCTTTCCAGAACATTCCAATCCACATATCAGTGAGTCAGCGACCAGTAAGCGAACAAGAGTCATGAACAATCAACCAGTCAGCAATCAGTAAGCGAACAAGAATCATGAGTAAGCAACGAGTCAGCGATCAGTAAGTATGACAAACAACAACAAATTGATGGAGTCAGCGGGTCACAGACAAGACAATGAATCACCACTTAGTAATCGTACATCAGATCGCAAGATTAGGAACACAGCACGTAACATCTGCTCATACCCTTGTCACCCAAGCATGTCTTGGTATGCTATTATACCTGGACAATAAAGTCACCAGAGATGACCTGATGGATTTCCCTCTTGCTGGATACACTGCAAAGCACTGGTTTGAGCACACCTGTTTTGAGGGTGTGTCACACAATGTGTCTGAAGTGATGAAACAGCTGTTGGACCAAAGAAAACACCATCTTGCAGTTTGGCTCTGGATACATGACCCAATAACTCCCCACTTATGGCAAGATGAATTACCTGAAGTGCAGTTGCCACCCCGGGGAACCCCACTACATTACACCACCTTTTGTGGCCTACATGACATTGTGGAGGCCTTAATAATTGTGAGTTCACAGGATGTGAATTGTCAGAACTTCAACCACGAATCAATGCCTTTACACCTGGCTTCAGAAATGGGATATGTGGACATTGCTTGGCTCCTCCTGAGGCACAGGGCCGACACAAAAACCCAGAACAAACATGGGGTGACAGCACTGCATCAAGCATCCTATCAGGGTCATTTGGAACTATCAAAGCTCCTCCTTGAACATGGTGCTGACATGGAAGCCCAGAGTGATTTTGGGGAGACACTGCTGCTTCTGACGTCTCGACAAGGTCATATAGAGCTTGCACAGCTCCTTGTCATGCATAGTGCCAACATAGTGACCCAGAACAGGGTTGCAGAGACACCACTGCATTTTGCATTTCGACAGCGTGATGCAGAGCTCGCACGGCTTCTCATTGAGCATGGTGCTGATGTGATGGCCCAGACCAAGGATGGGGAGACACTGCTGCATTTCATATCTCAACAGGGTGATGCAAGTCTCGCACAGGTTCTCCTCAAGCACAGCACTGACCCAGGAGCCCGGACCAAGGACAGGGAGACACTGCTGCACTTGGTATCTTGACAAGGTGATGCGAGTCTTGCACAGGTTCTCCTCGAGCACAGTGCTGACCCAGGAGCCCAGACCAGTAACAGGGAGACACCATTGCATTTTGCATCTCAACAGGGTGATGCAGAGCTTGCGCAGGTCCTCGTAGAACATGGTGCCAATGCAGCAGCCCAGACCAAGGATGGGGAGACTCCTCTGCATTTCGCATCTCAACAGGGTTCTGCAGAGCTTGCTTGGTTGTTCGTCGAGCACAGCACCGACCCAGGGGGCCAGACCAAGGAGGGGATGACACCGCTGCATTTTGCATCTGAATGGGGTTTTACAGAACTCACTCAGATCCTTGTCGGGCATGGTGCCAACACAGCAGCACAGGCCAAGGGTGGAGAGATGCTGCTGCATTTTGCATCAGAATGGGGTTCTACAGTGCTCACTTGTTTCCTCATCGAGCATGGCACCAACCCAGAGGCTCAGACCAAGGACAGGGAGACACCACTATATTTCACATCTCAACATGGAAATGCAGAGCTTGCACGGGTCCTTATCAAGCATGGCACCAATGCAGCGGGCCGAACCAGGGATAGGGAAACACCACTGCATTTTGCATCTCAAGTGGGTGGTGTCGAGCTCACACAGCTCCTCGTCAAGCATGGCGCTGAACCTTTAGCCCAGTCCAACAACAGGTTGATATTGCCGTATATAGTGTCTGAACAGGAAGATATAGAGCTTGCATGACTCCTCATCACACGCAGTGCTGACACCACAGCCCAGAATGCATATGGGGAGACACCACTGCATTGGGCATGCTGGTGGGGGAATGTGGAGCTCTCACAGCTCCTCATCGAGCATGGAGCGGATGTCACAGCGCAGACCAAAGATGGATGGACACTGCTGCATATGATGTCAGACAGGGGTGATACAGAGCTTGCACAGCTCCTCATTGAACATGGTGCCGATGCAGCAACTCGCAGCAACAACAGGTGGACACCACATCATATTGCATCTGATATGGGCCATGTGGGGCTTGCTCAGCTGTTTTTTGAGCAGAGCATTAACATGGCAGCCCAGACAAGAACATGAGGGGAGCATCACCTTTGACTGTGGAGCCACTCATAGAAAGGGGTATTTGTGGCCAATAAGACGGTGCCAACAAGGTTTTTTCTCTCATTCTCATCCCTCACTGCCCTTGACTCTCCTGTCCATCCTTGTTGTCAGTACCCCACTCCCAGGCCCACCTCACTTCTGCACTTGACATACTCTATTGACCTGAATGATTGCACCCTGGTCCTTGTCTCGCCTCCATGCAGTGTCCCTGTCTGTTACCGGCCTCCTGGATTGCAGGTGTAAGTTGTGGGAACCGGCCCAACGGTAACAGAGTCATGTGGACTGCCTCGTGTATTGGCATGTGATTGTACTATTGTTTGCTTATTGCCTTGTGTTTGCCTCGCCTCTGCCTTGTGTTTCAGATAGTACCTTATGGCTGTATGCCTCAAGTTAGTAGCATGTATCCTAGCTTAGTAAGCAGTCCATAAGTAGTATATAAGCTATGCCTTGCTGTCCCTAAGACAGCAAGTTGAGTCTCCTGTCTCAGTAGTCTCAATATACTTCTTCTCTGCATCTATACTGTGGGTGGCTATTGGGTCGAAGCCCATTTAGCGGGAACCCTTACCAGTGAAAGCCCTAGACAACGCTTTAGAGTCGTCTCTCTTATCCTCATTATCGACTTAGTGCGACTCGAGCACTACTTAGCAGTCAGGCTATCCCTTCGAGCCTAGTCTACTGTCGACTGCACCACGTGGCGGTGACACTGTCAGCATTGTCTTTTGTCATTATTTTTTTTTATTGGATTTCAGGCAACTGTCCTATACTATTCAATGACTCATTATGTCTTGATTCACTGGTGTCATGCCCTCTTCCACTCCTTTGGCACCCTTCATGTGCTTAGTATTTTGTCATCTTCCTCTCCTAGAAATCCCCCCACTCACCTACCCTCCTGGCCTACTTCTTCCTCATCTTTTCTAACCCCGATATGTTGTATACTTACCTCGACTCAGAGGCCCGAATACTTCAGACAGGCACTGCAGCGTATAGCCTTGACTATATGTATATACGCAAACCCTGATAACAAGGATTGTTGATATTGACAGGTTGCCACAACCATCTGAATGATCATGACCAACTGCATAACATGACTAAGTTGACCCTGCTTTTGTGTCTACGACCTTGATGAAGAATTTACACACAATCTGAAATGAAATCAGGTGGTTAAGAGAGAATCAGAGTGGTACCCAGCCAATATAAGTCTATTGTAGACCATTAATTTCCATGCATGAACAAAGAACACTCAATAGCTTATCCTCATCCATGCTGGTCTGCCTGGGTGTGACATTATGACAACTTGGTGGTCAGGAACATGTACTGCAGACACACATTGACTGCATAGAGCTTAGCTAGTTCAGGCATGTCAATCATTTCATTGCATGCTATGAAGATGGCTGCTTTTGTGCAATTGTGGTCAGTTATCATTAGGGTGGTGTCGTTTCCTTTGCTTTCTGGCAATTTCACGATAAAATCCATGGCGATTGTCTCAAAGGGAAGTGCATTTGGTTCCACTGTTATCGGTGATATGGATGGTTTGTTCAGGTGGGTGTTGACTTTCAACATCTGACAGGTTGTGCATCCTTTGATGTATTGGGTGATGAAGTCTTGCATTCCTGGCCACCAGTAATATTCTTTCACTAGACTGGTTGTTTTTGCTATCCCCGGGTGTCCTGCTGTAGTTGCATCATGAAATAGGCAGAGTACCCCCCTCCTAAGGTCCTTGTCTGCCACGACAACGAGGGCACTGTTGTGCCACCAGAGTTTGCGTTCTTTGTAGAGGTGGTGGGCTTGGGCCCAACAGTCGATGTCAAGAGAATAAGCATATTCTTCTTGTAGCGCCATGACCGACATTTTGATGTCCGAGGTGAGGACGCTATCTTCTTTGGTGAAGACTCTCACATGTTTGAGTTCTTGCACGATGTTTTGTTCGTATTCTTTCAGGGTGTCCAAGGCGGCCTGTGTAGGACATAAGCAGGCTTTATGACGCTTTTGTTCCCATTCGATGCCTGTTTGGCAGGCCCAATCAAAGAGGTTGTGGTCATCCTCTTTTAGGCATTGCAGGCATAGTGGTTATGTGACTTCGATTGAAGGCACATTAGGTGGGACAAAAAGGTTGGTGGGAAGGGCTATAACTGGGTCGTCGATGCTTGCATCGGGGGCATAGTCTGGTCGGCAGGATAGTGCATCAGCTCTGTTCATGGAGCCAGGTTTATAGATGATCTTGATGTTGTAGTCTTGTCATTCATTATTCCATCGAGCGATTCAATCCCCCAGTTGTTGTGGTTCTGTGTGGTATTCAAGGTTTTTATGGTCAGTCAGGATTAAGACAGGATGTTGGGTGCCTTTGAGTAGATAATCCCAGTTCTGTAGTCTGTGCAGGATTGCTAGGTATTCGCGATCGTAGATGGGGTATTGTTGTTCTACTGTGCTGAAGGTTTGCAAGTGGTACCCCACGGGTCGGAGCATAGCTCGACCTTTTCGGTCTTCTTGTCCCACTGCTTGGTAGAGAATGGCTCCAGTGGCATATTGTGAGGCATCTACTTCCAGGATAAACTGCTTGACCTGGTCAGGTGGGAGCAAGACTGGTTCTGACGTAACAATATCTTTAAGCTTTTGGATGGCCCTGGTACATTCCTCAGTCCATTCAAACATTGTGGCTTTCTTGAGCAGGTTGGTGAGGGGTTTTGCTAGATCTGTGAACCCCAGAATGAAGGGTCATTGGAATCCTAGGATGTCACTGCCAAGGTATCTGTCTGCAGGTTTGTGGTACAGTTATTGGAGTGCAGGAGATTAGAACTTGGAATCGTAGGAATGGGGGAGTGTCTGGAAGAGTGATGAGGGAAACGAGACAGAAGGTGTATAGTCCTAAGTCTCGATGGTGTCCGTACTGCCACCTGAGTATGTACTCCAGGGTGAATGAATACTGAGTTACTGCACACTGCCTTAGAGAGGGAAAGGTGCTGCCACTCAGAGGGAAGGGAAAAGAGGGTAAAGCCAACTGTATTGCAACAGGAGACTCAACTTGGTGAGTCCCTAGGGTGCAGAGCCCTATTTATGGGCAGGCGGGAATGCCACTACTAGTACATGCGTATCTGGGGTACAGGACAAGAAAGGAATCGTGGGGAACGAGGCAGAACTGGGGTGCGCATAACAAAAACGAAACAGGATACTGATAGCTGGGATACATACTACTAGTCTTATCAGTCTGACATCAATCCAAACCTTATCATACTAATACAATCACAGGGCACTTAAGAACTGTACCTGTGACATGACCCTCCGCCTAGTCATCAAGCCCCTGCGAGAATCAGGGCTTCTTGATGGTTCGACACCACCCAGCAGGACGAGTCGCTGGGTAAGGGCTATACCTCCCTTCCAGGTGCCTGACCTTCTGCTGTGTTCGGGCCAATGAGAGCCTACCCTCACAAGCCTTGCATTGCAGGCATATGGCGTCCACATCCTGCTCCAGTTCCTCGATGCAGTTATGAATGGATATCTGTTGTTGGGCGAGGGAGCAGAGGCGTTCGATTTCAGTGAGGTGGCCCCAATCGAACAAGGCTTTGACTTCGTTGCAAAGTATTTGATAGGGGATGGTGGGGCTGGTGATGGTGCATCGGAACCATGGCATGAGGGGTTCTGCGGGTTCTTCAATGGTTGCATCATAGGGGGCAAGAAGGTCGATGATGTAGGGGTTGTCGTCCTGACTGGCATCTTGATGGAACATAGCCACCTTGCTGTTGGGGAGGTGCTTGACCCAACATGGAAACCGATAGACCCCGTTGCCGATGGGGATCTCTTGTGTGATGTGGCCATTGTTCTCCTCAAATTTGTCCGGGGCCTCGTCGTACTTATGCTTGTACGAATGGTTCTTGATCTCCAGATCTTCGATGTGTCTTTTGAACTTCCTGGTGTGTTGGTCATGCTAACTTTGCTGGGTGTCCACCATGTTAGCCAAGGCTTGGCACATGGCCACCAGCATAGGTTGGGAGAGATTGTCAGCATGGTGGGAGGAAAGGATGGTACATGTGGTAGAAGGGGAGAGACGACCTTGGGCAACCTCATCGGGAGAGAGTGCGGGCCCATGTTTGCAGAATGGGTGAAGGGCAATTTGAGGAGGGTGGAGGGTGCACTTGGTGCGAGGAGGGATGGGGATCGGAGCTGGGGATTGGAATACAGACCTGAGCACTCCTCCTTCGTTTTCTCGCTGCTGTCGGAAGTGAGTGAGGGCCTCTTGAGAGGTGGTAACCTTAGTGTTTTGTTTGAGCTGAAATTGCTTGAGGGCTTTGTGGACGTCTGGCTGAAGGTCATTGACCAGTATGACCTCATTGGGTCCAAGCTCACTTTCAGAGCTTTTGCTGGTAGGAGAGGTGTAGCGAGAGTGTTCGGATAGGGTCACCGGAACATTGCGAGTTTGGGAAATGGTGGGAGAGGCAGCACGGATTCCAGACATGTTGAAGATGTAGAGGTGAGTGTTATAGGGGTGGATGGCAACTGATAGATGTGGGGATGGAGTTTGGCTAGCAAAATTTCAAGTCTTTTTATAGCCAAAGAGGGGTGTCGTCTATGATATTCTTTGACTAATTGCAGGGCATGAACTTGAGTAGTGGGTTCCCAGGTGTTGTCACTTTTGGGGTATCCTTTCCACTTGATAAGATATTGGAGCATTCGCGACCGTCCATGATGTCAGTGGCTCCTTATCTGTTCCACTTCGTATTCTTCTTCATTATCAATCAACTCTGGGGGTGGTCTCATGTAGTTGGGACTGTGAGAGGCCGTTTCAACATAAGGAGTAAGGAGTGACGCATGGAAGACGTTATGGATGTTCCAGCTAGCAGGGAGCGCAAGTTGATAGACAATCGGAGAAATCACTTTGGTGATTTCAAAGGGACTGTATCTCTTTGGGAGGAGCTTCAATTTCTGATGGGGGAATCGGAGGTTCTTGCCATCTAGCCAGACTTTAGCATGTTTCTGAAACAGGGGTGTCATGATCGGCGAAGTTCTAGCCACTTGATTGATCAGTTTAGTGGCTGATTGTTGTCCCTTTTGTAATGCCGTTAGTTGTTCCGTTATGAATTGATTGGAACTTGAGATCATGTGGTCTGGCAGGAGGCGGGCCTCATGTCCGAATAGAATTTGATTTGGTGTTTGTTTCAGGGTGCTGTTTATCCGGTTATTGTGAACCGCTGTTGCCAAAGATAACCAATCGCTCCACTCTTCTGGGTGGCTAGACATAATCATTCTCAGATATTGTTTGATCCATTGATTCTTTCGCTCAGAGAGGCTGTCGGTTTGTGGATGGAAAGCCATAGAGATATTCTGTGAGATTCCTAGCTTTTTAGTGAGCTCTTTAGCAAAGCTAGAGGTGAACCGAGGGTCACAATCACTAATGATCCGAGAAGGAAGCCCAAACCATGGGAACAGATGGTCCAGATATAGTGAAGCTACACCAGGTCCAGTGATTTTTGTCGAACAAGGTAGGAAGATAGCGGCGTGCGAGCACCCATGATCTACAATCGTGAGAATAGTGTCATGTCCTTTATGAAGGGGTAGTCCGGTGATCAGGTCCATTGCAATTTGTTCAAAGGGGTGTGTCATAGGCATAGTGTTGATTTTGAATAGGGGAACAGATTTCTTGTGGGTCAAGTTCTTGTTTTGTTGACAAGTTGCACATCCTTTGATGTAATCTTCAATCCATTGTCGCATGTGGGGCCATGTGTAGTTCTTCTGGACTTGTCTGATTGTTTCATCACATCCTGGGTGACCTGCTGATGGATCATCGTGATAGAGGCGCATCAGAAGTTTCTTGACCCTTTCATCCTTTTCTGGAATAGGAAGTTTGGGGTTTTCTTGAAGTTCTGCTGCTCTGCATCATGTTGGGGGAAAGATGACCACGTTTTGATTATCTTCTTGTCCGTGATCTTGTCCTGGTGGTCTAGACAATGCATCTGCTGCTATGTTGTCCTTTCCAGGGATATATTCGATGATGTAGTCGTAGTCTAGTAGATCTGCATGCCATCTTGCAGTTTGTTGGTTGAGGTTTCGAGGAGATTTCCAATACTGTAGATTTGCATAGTCAGTTTGGATGATGAAGGGTTCTTGAGTCCATCCTAAGTATCGTCTCCAATGTGCCAAGGCTTTCATGATGGCTAGTAGTTCTCGTTCGTATATGTCATAATTTCTTTCCGCAGGGGTGAAGGTGGCTGAGTAGTACGCAATGGGATGAAGAGCTGGTTTTCACGTTTTTGGAGTGAGGGTGATTTGTTTTCTCCCTCTTGCAAGAGTATGGCTCCTATGCCATAAGCCGATGCATCACATTAAAGGTAGAACTGTTTTGCAAAATTTGGTTGATTGAGCACTGGTGCTTGTGCCATTCTGTTCTTTAGTTTGTCAAATGCCTCTTGTTGTTCTTTTCCCCAGAACCATGTTGCTGCTTTCTTTGTGAGGTCCAGCAAAGGTCGTGCGATCCTTGAGTAGTTCTGAATGAAATATCAGTAGTATCCTGTGAAACCTAGAAATTTCCGTATTTCTGTGGGGGTTGTAGGTGCAGGGTAGTTCTTGACTGATTCTACCTTCTTTTGATCCATCTTAACTCATCCTTTCCCGATGACGGCTCCTAGATATTCAATTTCATCCTGATGAAAATCACATTTCTCTGGTTTGAGGTACAGGTCATGTTGTTCCAGGCAGTCCAATACTGTGTGAACATATTGTTGATGTCATTTTTGATGCTGTTCCTCAGTTTCACCTTCTCACCTTTTGGTGTGGATCAAGATATCATCCATGTAAATGGATAGCCATTGTTATGCGAGTTCGGGGTGGAAGATGGTGTTCATCATACGTTGGAATGTGGCCAGGGAATTTGTGAGTCCAAAGAACATTACAGTGGGTTCAAATAGACCTTCTGGGGTGAGGAATGCCGCTTTCCATTCGTCTCCTTCTTTGATATGAATGTTGTTATATCCCCATCATATATCGAATTTCGTGAATAGTGTACATCCACTGAGTCGATCAATAGTTTGGGATATTAGTGGGGAGACATTGTGATCTTTCTTTGTCCATTTGTTCACCGGTCTGTAATCTTGGACTGGCTGTAGTTTTCCATCCTTCTTTTTAATGTAAAAGAAGTTTGCACAGTATGGTCCTATGCCTGGTTGGATAGTACCCCTCTTGAGATGTTCAGCAACAAATTTATATGTCTCTTTGATTTCCTCTTGTGTAAGAGGTAGTAGCCGTCCCGGAAGAGTTGCTGGAGCCCCAGGTAAGAGTTCGATTGCATGATCCCAAACAGTATGTTGTGGTAGTCGCTGGGATGCTTGTTCACTGAAAACTCTGGCATGTCGATGATATTCTGGTGGAATTTTCGATAGGTCAACATCTTCCTGGGGTCCCATGTGTATGGTTACTCGTCCTATGTAATATTGATCTCAATAGATTGGTCACGGGCGGTTAACTTGTTGAGGTAAGAATCGAGCTTTTGCAGCATCGGGGGCGCAAAGGACTATGGGGAGTTGAGAGGAATCAATCCATCCTTAGGCCCAGTCAATTTTTGGTTGCATGGCTGCAAACCAGGGGTATCCTAGGATAGCTTTATGTTCACCTAGGTCTGTTAGAAAGAATTGCATATTAATCCTTTGGCTGCCGGTTTGGACTGATAAATCGGTGTAGTGTTTCAGCTCTCCACTCTTGTTTTCGGTGCCATCTACGTTATACAACAGTCTAGGATTGCTGAGTTGCTTTATAGGGAGTTGTAGAGACTGTGCATATTGTAGGTTGAAGAAATTTTCAGTGGCTCCTGAATCGACTAGAGCTATAGTCTCGGCTCTTTTTGTGGCGGAATGTACAAAGGCTCGTAGAGTCATAGATTTCCAAGCAGACATATATACAGGTGTGTCACTATTATTCTGCCTAATCAGTGCCAATCTGATCAGGCAGTGGAAAAATCCTCAGCTACTCCCATTTTTCCAGCCATTGTCATCTTTTCTTCATTCATCAGGTTGTTCAATTTGGAATAGATACGGTTGACTTGATCATCTTGTTCAGTGGCCGTGGCTTCAGAGGGTGCATAAGAGGTTGGGGGCAATCGAAAAGAATTGAGGGTAGCTGCATAGGAACTAGGGGCATATGAGGAAGTTGCATAGGAGGATGGTTCGTATTGAGATACAGGTTCTTCAGCAAATCCATCAAAGTCCACCAAATTGGTGTACTGGTGTTATTGGCATTTTTGGGGGCAGTTCTGAGCATAGTGTCCTACTTGCCCACAATTGAAGCAAGCATTGTTAGAGTTGTTGCTGGGAGTGGATGCTACGTTTCCACGATAATTTCCTTGGTTATTTCCTTGGAAGTTTCCTCTTCCTTGTCCCCCACAGCCTCCTCTAGTGCGTCCAATATCCATGGGGACTCCTTGGTAGTCATTCATCCATGGAGGGGCGGTACTGGTGTTGAACTGGGAGGATGAGGCTGTGGTGGGAGGTCACCAGTTTCCAGTATATTGTTGTCATGGTGGTTGACGATAGGCTCCTCTGTTTTGCCACCATTGGTTGAGTGACTGTCGTCTTTGAGGTCCCAAGGGGGTATGCATGAATCCCATAGTGGCCTTTTGTAAAATGGCATCTACCACTTGTTTCGTGCAGATGATTTGGATAATCTTTTCTTTGGCCTCGGCATAGGTGTCAGGTTTGATGGGGTTACATACTCAATTGAGGAACCATTCAGGTAGCCGTCATAATAGATTCTGCAGCGTTTCTGGGTGTTGAATACTAAACCCAGCTCTTTCGACCAGGTCTTCAAATTGTCCAAAGAAGAGATTGGGTTTTTGGAAATCAATCTCTAGCTTTCCCATGCGCGAGATAGCTTCTTCAGCTTCAGTAGAATCAGCGAATTGTTCCAGGAAGATTTCGAGGAATTGCATCCAAAGGGCCAGGTAGTTGTCAGTTGCTGGATTGAGCAAATCAATCCATTCTCCAATAGTCTTGGCCCAGGTGGACACTTCTGGTCCTTTCATGAGGGTGAGGGTGAAAGCAATTTTTTTGATGGGGGAGTCATATCCTGCCATGTCATTGTTAAGTCGAAGATAGGCTTTTACTTCTTCTATGAAGGTTTTCACTTGTTGGGGGTCCCCATAGAACATCTGGGGAAGTTGCCCCATTACTTTGACATTGCCGGCTTGTGGCACAGGAACAAATGTGTTATTCCCTCCTGGTCCTCTGCCTCCTTCACCCGATCCTCCAGGTGGGTTTCCTCCTAGGAGGAGGTGTTGTTCTAGGCCCCTGAGAAGGGCACATTGTGCACAGGTTGCAGCTATATTGCTTATAGCTGCATCTTGCTCCGAAGAAGTGGGCATGACTTGGGTTTCAGTTCTAGTAGACATATGGGATAATTGTGCTGTGATTCCTGGTGGGAGTGGTTGATCTCTGATAGTTGGAGGTTCCTCAATTGATGCTGCACTCTTGGATTCAGCGTGGACCTCTGGTTCTCAATAGTCTTTGAAGATGTTCTCCGATTCGTTGGTTTCGTTGTATTGGGCGACCTCTGTTGCAACAGGTCCTAGTATCCACAGATGATGAAGACTCAGGGAGGGTTCAATCCACCTCCAATGTCTGTTATAGTATGTGACAGCTCTACTTTGCTGATTGAAATGACCTTCGGGATTGTTTGAGAAGAAATTGAAGACTTTTCCTTTCTTTGGACTGTGTCTGAATACTCTTTGATTCAGGATCACATGGAGGGCTTCTTCGTTTGTGAGGTGTGTAGGCTTGTTGGCCTGGGATGCCTCCTTTCCTTTGTTTGTGGATGCCATGGTGAAGTAACAAAGTTGAGTCTAATGTCACCACCAAGGTATCTGTCTGCAGGTTTGTGGTACAGTTATTGGAGTGCGGGAGATTAGAACTCGGAATTGTAGGAATGGGGGAGTGTCTGGAAGAGTGATGAGGGAAACGAGACAGAAGGTGTATAGTCCTAAGTCTTGATGGCATCTGTACTGCCACCCGAGTATGTACTCCAGGGTGAATGAATACTGAGTTACTGCACGCTGCCTTAGAGAGGGAAAGGTGCTGCCACTCAGAGGGAAGGGAAAAGAGGGTAAAGCCAACTGTATTGTAACAGTAGACTCAACTTGGTGAGTCCCTACAGTGCAGAGCCCTATTTATGGGCAGGCGGGAACGCCACTACTAGTACATGCGTATCTGGGGTACAGGACAAGAAAGGAATCGCGGGGAACGAGGCAGAACTGGGGTGCATGTAACAAAAACGAAACAGGATACTGATAGCTAGGATACATACTACTAGTCTTATCAGTCCGACATCAATCCAAACCTTATCGTACTAATACAATCACGGGGCACTTAAGAACCGTACCTGTGACATAGGATGCCTAGTGTGCTTCGTACATCCTTGATGGTTTTGCACACTTCCGGCCAATCTTTGATTCCCGCTATTTTGGCTGGATTGATAGAAATGACCCCTCTTCCCAAGTGCACACCCAGGAAGTCGACTTCTGGTTGTTTGAATATGCACTTGGTTGGTTCTAGGAATAGGGAGTGTTATTCTAGGAGCATTAGTACTTCGTGTACTATTTGGCAATGCAAGTCTTGTTCCCCTTTGCTTGTGGCGATGATGAGGTCATCCATGTAATGCTTGAAGTTCTGTGGGTATTTCTTTCTTAGTGGGTCGATAACGAAGGCTATGAACCTTGAGAACATTGCTGGGGCATTACACAATCCAAAGGACATTATGCAAAATTGGAATAGCCCTCTATACATTTTAAAGGCTGTCTTCCATCGATCTTTGGGGACTATCTGGATATTGTGGTATCCTTCCCTTACATCGAACTTGGTGAAGAGTATTTTGTTTCCTAGTTCTTGTATGATGGTGGATATTCTTGGTAGTGGGGTAATGTCCACCTCGGTCCATTGGTTAAGCTTTCTGTAGTCCACGATGAATCTGAATCTGCCATCCTTTTTTGGAATTGTGAAGGAGGAGAATCTGTAAGAAGATTTGGATGGTTTGATATATCTCTGGCTCAAGTTTTTATCAATGTACTTGTCTTGTGCTTTTTGTGATTGGATCGAAGCTGGGTACATTTTACAGTTAATGACGTCGGGGGCTCCTGGCTTTAGATGAATTCAATGGTCAAATTCTCTAGGTGGGGGGAATCTTTGTGCTTCTTCTTCTGAGAATACGGCTGCATGTTGTTGGTATTCCTTAGGTATGCTTTCATGGGCAGTTATTTCGCTCTTTTGGTGTTCCATGGCCATTTGTTAGGCTATAGATTAGTGTTTTAAAGTCTGGTCTGGTCCGGTTTTTTTTGCCTTTTATGGAAAAACCGGAACCGGACCGGTCTGAGAAATTTCCATATATGGTAAAAAACCGGACCGGAACTGGAAAGGACCGATAAAATCGGTCCTTATCGGTTCAGTTTTGGTCCTAGGACCGGTTAAAACCAGTTTTTTACGGCCAAGATCTTATCTGATCGATTAGCAAATTTAGGGGCACAAATTACAGATGTAGGAGATGGTGTCCCTAAATTTGCTAAGGAATCGGATAAGATCTTGGGCTACATTTCACTAATCAGTTTTATGTACAATCTAATCTTCTCCAATACTAGTCGAGAGCACTATCGAGACTGTCAAGAGCACTATTGAGACTGTTGAGAGCACTATGGAGACTGTTGAGAGCACTATGGAGACTGTTGAGAGCACTATGGAGACTGTTGAGAGCACTATGGAGACTGTTGAGAGCACTATCAAGACAGTTGAGAGCATTATTGAGACATTCAAGAGCACTATCAAGATAATCAAGAGCACAACCAAGACAATTGAGCTTATAATCAAGACAATATGCCTAAAACTGATTAGCAAAATGAACCTTAGGATCTTATCCGATTGCTTAGCAAATTTAGAGGCACTAACTCCAGATATATGAGATGGTTCTCACAGATTTGCTAAGCAATCAGATAAGATCTTGACCCTCAATTCGCTAATCAGTGTCAGGTACAGTTAAAATTCCCCAACACTAATAGTTTTCCTTATAACTTGGGAAATAAAATAGCAAAAAATAAGGAAAAATATTTAAATATTCCTAGACTACTAAGGGGTTTTAGAACCGGTCTTTAACTGGTTAAAACCGGTTTTTAGTGGTTTTAATAATTTTCTAAATTTGCTAAAACTGTAACTGATCTATCAGTTCTTATCAGTTTCAGTTCAGTTCAGTTACAGTTCATATTAGGTCCAGTTCAGTTCAGTTTCAGTTTTTTTATCAGTTCTAGGACTGAACTTTTAAACACTACTATAGATACCTTGGCGATTTTTGCATGGGTGGTTTTTGGTAGAAGCTTTTTCTGGAACTCCACTATTTCTTCGTGGGAGAGGTCCATGACCTGGTTGACATGGTATGTGAGTTCATCCTCTTCTTCCTGGCTGTCAATTCTGATCCTTTGTAGATAGTGATAGAGGTCTTTTGCCAATTTGAGCATGAACATCCATGTTATTGGTCCCAAGACTTGGGCTCTTGGCCAGTCTATATTCAGGTTGAATTTGGCCAACCAGGGGTATCCAAAGATCATTTGGTCTTTCCCTAGGTTGGTAATGAGGAAGCAAACTCATTCTTGCTGTCTTCCTCGACACATGGTGACATCAGTGTATCTTCTGATGGTCCCTGATCTATTTTCGGTGCCATCCACGTTGTGGACTGGTGTCACGGACAGGCTCTTGGTATGTTTAGAAAGACAGCCTATGAAAATTTTACTATATGCGTCCTGTTCTGTTTGAGCTACTGTACAGATTGGTACATCCCTATGAGGTTCCCTGGATCGCCTGAGGATCCTTGTACTATTTTGCAGTGTCTATGACTCGTCCTGACTCGTTCCTGATGTGTACTGTACTTGTGGGCAGTGTCCCAGCGTTGCTCCAGAACCTAAGATCGGTACTAGTAGTATTACGATCCCTCCTGTATTTAAGGAAGCCCTCAGTACGAAGTTGAGCCCTAAGCTCGACTTAATTCTCAACTTGTAGCTTCTCCACACTGTCTGCTTAGAGGATAAGGGATCGCCATATGTTCTATCCCATCTCCTCTCATCAATTGTGTGACAGAGTCTCTCAGTCGCTCGTCTAGCTTCACTCCTTCAAGACTCTACCTAGTCCACCTGCTTAAAGGCGCAGGTATATACCGCTTAAGCTTGAGCGTTAAGCAAGCATGTCCTTAGCTGCACTATTGCAAGGGAATTGAGCCGTCCTCTTACATGTCTCATTCCTCTGCACTTGTGTATACGAGCTACACTACTTGGAAGGTTTAATTGTCCGTGCTCATTCACATTAAACCTCCCAACTTGTGTCTTGCACACCAGTGCTGGGTGGATTGTTGATAGCGATTTACACTCCCCATCGCACTTGTGTCTCAGAGGACGGAGAGCAAGTGTAACTACTTCCTCCCCTACCTCTGATAGCTTGCTAGGTCCGCTTGGCCTCGCTCTTGCAAGCTCTCTAGTCCAAGGCCCGCTACAGCCTTAACAACTGGGATGGGGTGTTCCAGTAGTTTCGTTCCAAGTTAGTGTTGTATTACCCATTGGTAATTGATAAAGTTTCTGGTAGCCCCGCTGTCAATCAGGGCTTCTGTTTCCACCTTTCCGCTGTATGAGTGAAAAGTGAATGGCATTGTGACAGCCCTTTTCCTAGTTACAAACTCAGTACATATCTTGAGGGCCTGCACTATGGTGGTTAGTTTGGGCCCATCTAAAAATCCAGAAGGGAGTCGACTATGGATGCACAATCTTCTTCATCTAGTCCCATCATCATGTCTCAGAAGTTGTCTTTGGTGAGCAGGACTCTTTTGCCTTGTTCACCTTGTTCCCCTTCCTCATTGGTGTTGGTGGTCAGTTTGGTTTCGGTTTTTCTAAGCTGTCAAGGGGGTGTGGGTTTTCTCCATCCCCCTTGGCTATTTTGTCCCTGCTTTGGTTTATCGGGGCAATTCTTGCTGATATGCCCTTTCTTCTCGCAGAAGAAGCAGAGTCCTAGGAGTCTTGCAGCTCTTTTCTTTGCTTCCTTGTCAGGGGAATTTGGCTTTCCCAGTTCTGCTGCATCGATGTCCATTGCATCTGGATGTCTGGTGTTCCTTTTCGGCTTTCCTTTGAGGTTATGTAGGATCTGTTCCTTCATAAGGTTGTGGGATCCTTTCCCCAGTGCTTCCTGGACTTCTAGAAATGTGAGTTGTTCCTTGAGTGCTGCCTCTTGCCATTCTTCCAGAGTGGTAGGTTTCTTGGCTTGTCTGATGATCACCACTTTGAGGCCTTTGACTAGGCTGTCCTTGTACAGCTCCATACTTCTCTTGTCTGTTCTTGTGAATCCTGCTTCTTTTAGGAGTCTGTCGAAGGTTGCATTATATACAGTGACTTCCAAAACCATTCTCACTGAACTGACTTTTGACTTGAAATGGTGATAACCTTTTAATAAATAATGCTAGAGACATATAAATAGTACCATTAGAAATGTGTACTTCTAAGCTTTCTGGTAGTATATATTACATGCCATAATTCGCATTTAATCATTAGATAAGTAAGATTTAATCCAGGGTATCTATGAGAATGGTTTTGTTGCTGACAGTTTAAAGATAAAAACCCCAGTATTTCAGCCCTTTCTGTTGTTCCCCCTGGCCCCTAAAATATTTGTGACCCTTCTAGGGTTACTCTTACACAAATTCTGACACACCCTTATTCTGCTTCATCTGTAATACCCTTTTAAACCCTCAATATTACTCTAACCCTAGACAAGACTCTCTTTTCATAATTGTGGCCACTTTTGAGATTCTGCCTATTCTAACCAAGCCTTAATATCAGCCAAAGTAGAAATGCAGTCAATAATCACCACCTTAACATATAAAAACTAACAAAAAAATCATATAAAAACCCCCTATACACCTCTATTACACCCTAAAATTGTAATATGAGCATTATATAGACAGATATGGCTATCTGGCCAGTATGCTACCTTCACAAAAATCAAAAGCACTTTCAATAGAACCTAAATATCTCATTTTCTGCTTAAAAAACATGGGAGAAGGGTGCTGCATATAGAGAACAAACACAAAACTTGCTGTCCACAATATAGGGGTCTAATAACACACTATTTACTTCAATTCTACCAGATTACAGAGCCCTCA
>QFEY01000244.1:0-11967 GCA_003316435.1 Russula virescens
GGGTCTGCTTATTTGTCGATTTATAAGACATAAGTTGAGACATAAGTGGAGCATAAGCGGACTCTGCTTATCCGTACTTGCCCATCGTGTCTATTGAATCGGTCACACTCTGTCACACACGTGTCACCTGTGTCCTGGGCCTTGTGTGCTGGCCACACAGCCCCGGAAAACCTCAAACAGAACGTGCGGGCGGCCCCCTTTCTTATCGGAAACATTTCTGGACGCCTCAAGGACTGTCTGCAAAATGAGGGGGAGTGTAGAAAGTGGCTGCAGAGCAAGCCATTTACAGTAGAAATAGATTTACTTTGGTGTTGCCACTTAGGGCACTTACAGATACTTATTGGTAGTTAATCATTTACTATTTGGCACTATTTGGTACTTCTTACTATACACAGTAGGTAGTTGGTTTTCGTCGCCTCAGACATTGTGCTTATTGTGCACTCTCTGAGGTTGACCCTCTTGTATAGTGTTGGGGAAGTTTGGTTTGTGCCTGAAACTGATTTGCGAGATAAGGGTCAAGAACTTATCTGATCGCTTAGCAAATTTAGGAGCACCATCTTCTATATCTGTAGTTAGTGCCCCTAAATTTGCTAAGCGATCCGATAAGATCTTGACCCTTATCTCGCAAATTGGTTTCAGGCACAAACCAAACTTCCCCAACACTACTCTTGTACACTCGTTTTCATCATCATTATAGACACACTATTTGCTTCATTGAGTAGCGCTATTGGTCTATACGCTTTGGGGACATCATATCTTGGTTTTCCTGGTTTGCAGAGTACAATTGTGGCAAAGCTTTTCCAGGGTTTATACTGGAAGTTCTTTTCCAGCATGGCTTCATATATAAAGAATAATCTCTCGACAAGGAGGTCTGCGCATTTTGCCAAAACAATGTTCAGGATTCTGTCTGGCCCTGGGGCTTTGTAGGGTTTTAATCTTTTGATGTGCGTGAGTATTTGCTCCTGCGTGATTTTACCTACGCCACTGCAGGCCTTTGGGTATTTGGGTGTTTGTGCATCATTTGTATTCTGCAGCTTGGGTGGGAAGAAGCCCTTTGCCAATATACAGCCTTTTTCGCTGTTGGTGCTTGCCATCATGTCTTCAACCCCTGCTTTGTATTTTAGCGTTGGGATTCTTGCCTTACCTCCATCAGAGGCTCGCAATGAGATGAGGTGGTGAGCCATCCAGATGTCTGGTTCGTCTGTGTTTTCTAGCCAGTCATGCCAGTGCTGTTGTTTGGTGCTTTTTAACGTTTTCTCGTAGCTTTTAGCAGCTTTTGCATGTTCAGCGTGTACTGCATGCTCCAGGAAGTCCTTTTGACTGTACACTAGTCTTCCTAGCTTGTTGGCTTGCTTGCGCAGTTGGGAGAGTTCCTTAGTCCACCACCATTTTGTAGGGAACAACATGGGTATGGGGTACCCGTGACGGGTCACGGGTACGGGTACCCAGGGGTAGGGTATGGGTTGCTGTTTTCGTACCCATGGACCCATGGGCCGGTACCCGTGACCCGTGGCTGCACCTGTGCTGAACTGACTAAGTCGTTTGGAGTTTGCAAAAATGGTACTGTACAGTAGCACTTCCCGAGTCATAAAAAAATAATACCCTTGTTTTACATACGTGCAAACCCAACATGAGCCCAAAAAGGGTATTGCGTCCCACAGAGAAGGCTCAGGCTCAATTGGAATTACAAAAGGAATGCCTCAAATGGAAGGCCAACGATAACGAAGATCTGACACAAAACAAGCAGACTTGAGAAGACACTGCATCAAGTAGGGGTCAAAGTTTACCAGAAAGCTCCACCAACACCTTCGACGCTGAGACAACCCCCTCAATCATCAATCTCACCGAGAGCAGGGCCGAGAGTGCTGATGATGCAGGCAACACAGACGAGGACAAGCAAGACGAGAACTCTGATGCAGAGCTAGGTATGAACGATTTGCGGTAACTAGAACAACATCTGAATGCTTATCATTCTTCCAGAGCGCATGAAAAAAGACTGGAGTGCACCGGTTTATGCTTTCTTTGTATCCAACCCCACCATCGAATATGTGGGTGGACGCTGCTCGCATCTCTTCAAGTGTCTTGCAAAGGGATGCAAAAAGCATGTGCGACGATTTCTTGACAAAGGCGATGCAACGTTGACAGGGAATATGCATAAGCACGTCAAGTCGTGCTGGGGCGAGGATGTATCTCACAAGGTATTGACTGCAAAGAATACTGAGGCCGCTCATAATGCTGTGAAGAGTTATCTTGCCAATGGATCTATAACCACAGCCTTTGAGCGAAAGGGAGATGGACAGGTACAATACTCTCACCGGCAACACACGAAGACAGAAACAAGGTACAATTGATCAGATCTGTGTCCAGCGACGCTAATGGCATGGGTAGGGTCGAGATTGTCCGATGGGTTGCCGAAAGCGCACGCCCATTCGATATTGTCAATGATCCTGGATTCCAGTGTTTAATGAAGACAGGGAGGCCACATTATTACATACCTAGTTCCGTGACAGTGTCCTGCAACGTCCAGTATGTGTTTGTCCAAGCACGCCGCAGGCTTGCTGCCAAGTTGCAGGTATGTCGACATGAGTTGGGTGTTGTGCAAAGTAATAAAAGACTGACTAACCTGAAGGCATACGAAGGCAATCTTAACTTCGCAACGGACACGTGGACAGCACCAAACCACCACGCGTTCTCCACGCTCACTGTCCACCTGGAAGAAAAGGGGGAAATGTTAATGATACCGCTCGATATATGGGAAATCGCAAAAGTAAGTGGCACGTACGATGTTTGATCGGTGCCGACCAAAAACACGCAGTCGCATACTGGGGAGGTGTTAGCAAATGAATTAAAAAAAGTGCTAGACGATTTCGGGATTAGCGATAAAGTCAGTGTCCTTTTGAATAGTGAGGGTGCATGCTTACCTGATTTTGGTCACGTTCAGTTTGAAGATGCTGAGTGTGACGTGCGATAATGCATCGGCAAACGACACAATGGTAGACGAGTTGGAACTGTTGATAGAACAGTTCAACGGGCAGGCATCGAGGGCCCGGTGCATCCTGCATGTCGGAAACCTAGTTGCAAAGACGATGATAAAGCAATTTGACGTACCACGAGGCCAGAAGGGGGCAGAGGCGGGTCAAGAGGATAAGGACTTGCGAGCCCTCGCAGACGGAGTCGACGTCGAAGACTACGAGATGATCGGCAGGATTGGCAAAGATCCAGAGAAGGACGACGATATGGATGGCTGGGTCGATGAGGTCGGTCTCCTGAGCGCTCAAGAAAAGGCCAAACTCGAGAATGATATTCGGCCAGTTAGGTTTGTGTTGACGAAGGTAATTAGTACCTTTACTACCTTACCTGATGCTTTTCGGGTTCACGGATTTGATTTCCCGACAGGTGCGCAGGTTGTCCTTCAAAATCATACACTCGACAACCCTGCTCCTCCCTGCATGGGACTCTGCTTGCAAGGAAGCGGGCTTGGGCATGCGGCGGATCCCACGCGATGTCTCGACCCGTTGGAACTCGACCTTTGATATGGTGGATTTTGTAATCAAGTATCGACTTGCTGTTGACGTTGTGACCGATAAAAGATGACTTGGACTGGGCATGTATGCCCTTGACGAGCATGAGTGGAAGATACTCGACCAACTGCGAGGCGTGTTGAAGGTGAAAAAGTTGCCTTGCTGGCACCGTGTGGCTTTGTTGGAGTCTGACATATGACTAATCAACAAACCCAGGTCCTCAAGGATGCCACGCTCTTCTTTTCTCGGGGGACGGTGAACCTTGCAATGGTGATCCCGGCCATGGACTACATCGACGAAGTATTCACCACCAGCATGCTTGCTGAGCAAGCCCTCGACCCAGCAATTTGCACGGCGGTTGGACTTGCCAAGAAGACCCTCAACAAGTACTATTCCCTCACCGATTCATCCAGGGTTTATCGTGTCGCCATGAGTAAGTTCTTTCCACCACTCAAGAGTCAAGATGGTTATGCTACTGACGCTATGTTTCAGTCCTGCATCCCTGGCACAAATTGGACTATTTCCGGCATGCAAAATGGCCAGCGGATTGGGTCGACACAGCACGGTCCCTTGTCTGCGACATATTTGACTCGTACACTGCTATTTGTACCGCTGATGACGCAGGATCCTCCAACTGTGACATGGTTGACTCTGACCATCAGGCTCACTCGACAAATATTTTCGACAACCTTCCCTCTCTCACAAGAATCAATTCGATGCACCGCGAACGTGATGAACTTGACATGTACTTGGCCACCAGTGTGGAGGACGTTTCTCTGGGGGATGCTATCAAATGGTGGCTCGAACACCGTCCAAGATTCCCCTGCCTTGCACGAATGGCTATTGACTATCTGACGATTCCTGGTACGTCGTCATAATGCCGCCTTCGTATCATCCTTATGTAGTTCTCACTAATCCATAATCATAGCCACATCTGTTGACGTCGAGCGCCTCTTCAGTAAGGGTCGCATCACCCTTCTCTATCTTCGCAACTGTTTGTCGGTGCAGACCACGCACGCACTGCTCTGTCTTGGTCAATGGACCAAACTCAACTTAATCAAGGACTGCAATCTCTGCAAGGCAATCAACCAGGCATCAGATGCAACGTGTGCACTGGATGAGCAGGATGAAGACAAAGTTCTGGATGGATGGGATAAGGTCATTTGACCCTGCAGCGTAGAACTCGCATTTGTGCACTCAATTTTTTTTTGTCTCACTTCCTTGTCGTTCCTCTTGCACCTGAGCAGCATCTATGCTCGTGCAATCTCATTAAAAGATATCATTTTGCTTGCCTCCCCCTCGTTATCGGACATCAAACCTAATGCGAAGCTGATTCCCGCCACGGTACTGCCATCCAATGCTGCCCAGTTCACACACCTGCCCGCTGCCTTGCAAGGCGAAATAGGGCCGCCCTACAAGGACAAATCACGGGACTGCCCCTGCCGTGTGACGCGTCGGCGGCGTTGTGCTTTCTCTGAGACTTTGCGATGCTCCCAGACAAACTAGGGACCTAGGGTGTGGCACATGCTCTTCTGGAGAGCCTTCAATTGAACATGGCGATGAAAGCTCGCCGGCGTCGCCGCATCTGCATATGCTAAATGACGAATACCCGTCGCGGACCCGGGGGTAGACCCGTGACAGCACATGTACCCGTACACCCGTGGGAAACACCCGTACCCCTGTCATGGGTATGGGTAACTCACAGGTACGGGTACAGGTTGTGGCCTTCGCACCCGGGGGTTTACCCGTGTAGTTCCCTACCGTTTCGATCCCAACACTGGGGCTGTGGCCAGGGCCTGTGTGTTTATGGTGTCCTGTATCGCTTTAGTTAGGCTGTCACATTCACGGTCAAGCTGTCTTTGGCATGTGATTCGGAGTGGCTGCAGGAGAACTGCAAGGGATGTCCCAAGAGTGCCGCGAAATTTGTCCCAGTCTATCGCCCGGAAGTTGGCTTTTGGTTCCGCAGCTTCATTTCTCAGTTCTAGGTCCAGCTCTATCTGTATGGGCAGATGGTCTGTGTTTATGCCCCGGTGTTCCAGTACAGTGTCGCAGGAAATTACTAGGTTTACTGAGCATGCGGATAGGAAGACTTGGTCTAGCCTGCTCCACTTTTTTGTGACATTGTGACGGTGCATCGGGACACCATGTGGGAGTATGAGCTCCAGATCTGCATCAGCAATGGTTTCTATTAACTTTTCGGCCTCTGAGATTGCCTCGTTGGTGAAGAGTCTTGTGTCATTTGGGTTGTCCCAATATGGGTGGTGGCGATTGAAGTCTCTGAGCCAGAGTATGTGTGCAGGTTTGGTGCCCACTGGTTCTATCTGATTACAGTGCTGTCTGTGGAAGCTCCTCAGCAGCTTTATTGTTTTGTTGTTATTTCCATTGTTGTAGATGTTAAGAATGGTAATTTTGCCCCAGATTCTGGAGAGCTGAACAGCTGTGACATCCCCGGAGGGAAATTCTATTTGTGTCCAGTTATCTGTACAGATACCCGAGCAGATGTATGTGATGGATCTGGACTTTTCCAGGGATTTGTTGTGTGTGGAGGGATAGATCGGGGTCCAGTTTCTGGACGCAATTGTGAAGTTATTAAAGTTGAGTGCTGGCTCCTGGATTGCGATTATGTCTATTTTTGTGTTTACTAGGTAATCGTTACTGATGAGGTCATGAAGGCAGGTGGGCAATTTGTTGGTGTTCTGTTGCCAGATTGTAAGTTTGTCCATCATTTGTCTAGGCTTTTTGTCACTGCCACATGTTGCAGTCGACAATAGACTAAGCTCGAAGGGATAGCCTGACTGCTAAGTAGTGCTCGAGTCGCACTAAGTCGATAATGAGGATAAGAGAGACAACTCGGAAGCGTCGTCTAAGGCTTTCACTGGTAAGGGTTCCCGCTAAATGGGCTCCAACCCAATAGCCACCCACAGTATAGATGGAGAAGAGAAGTATATTGAGACTACTGAGACAGGAGACTCAACTTGCCGTCCTAGAGACAGCAAGGCGTAGCTTATATACTACTTATGGACTGCTTACTAAGCTAGGATACATGCTACTAACTTGAGGCATACAGCCATAAGGTACTATCAGAAACACAAGGCAAACGCAAGGCAAACACGAGGCGATAAGAGAACAATAGTACAATCACATGTTAGAACACAAGGCAGTCCACACGACTCCATTACCGTTGGGCCAGTTCCCACAACTTACACCTGCGATCCAGGAGGCCGGTAACACTTTTAGCCTTCTTGGCTGGATGTGTTTCCTCATCAGTGCCGCTCTGGGGCTTTGTTAGGGTGTCTGCACTCTGTCTGGGCCTCCGTCTGTCCATCTCTGTGGCTAGGTTGCCATCCTCCTCTCCCCGCTCAATGGAAATGAGATTCGGGTTTTCTTTGGCTGTGCCTACTTTCCGCTTATGAGGGAGCCATAGGTCCGATGCGTTGCCCTTTTTGGACGGGTGCTGTATCACTGTCATTGGGCCTTGCTTTGCACTAGTCCTAGGGAGGCTGTTTACTGCGTACTTCCCTGGGAAGCATTTGTCAAGCGGTATTCTGCTTGGCCTTGTGGTCAGCGTCCAGTCCTGATTGGTTGGGAAGTATGGCATGCTGTTTTCCGGGTTAGTGTCATCCAGCATGCTGCTCCGCTTGATGAACCCTGGGCATGTTCTGTCCCAACTGGCATGTGTGTTGTCTTTGCAGATGACACAGTACTGCTTTTCCCTATTAGTGCAGGCATTGGTGCGGTGTGGCTCTCTGCAAGTACCACAGGTATCTTTTTCTGTGGCACACTCTCTGGCGAAATGCCCCCAGCATCAGCATTTCATGCATTGGGTGGGCTTGTGTTTCTGTTTTATAGGCCTGACCCTGGAGTTACAGATGTTGATCCCATCTCTGATGAGCCGATTGGCTATGTCTGCAGAGGGGACGGTCATGATTGCTACGATCCGTCTCGGGATCGTTATCGCAATAGTGATTAAGTAATGTTCTAGTATTCAAGTAGGTCAGCAGAGGGAGCAGAGCTCTACCTATGCGTCCGGAAGTCTTGTGATAGGACTGGAGTTGGTCCTAAGTTGAGTTAAGTCGCGTCATTGCCTAATTAGGCAGGGGACCAGGCCGGGGAGGTCCGGGACAGGTGGTGCACAGGCAAGTTGATTGATATAGCTCAATCAGTAAGCTCTGGGCAACTTGTGAATGAACACAAGTCAAAAGTAAATGTTTCAGAGGAAGAGGAGGGCCTTGAATGTGCACACAAGAGAGTAGAAGCAATGAGACGATAACTGAGTTAACTCAGGCTAGTTCAGTACTAGTGCAGGTATAAATACAAGTGTACTACTAGATGACAAATCAGTCTTGCTAAGTGGTTAACTAGGCTGACTAAGTGTGATCAGTAATGCTAAGTAATCAGTCAAGCAATCAAGTAATCAGACAAGGGAGATCAGTAAGTGATGAATCAGCAAGCAAGAAAGGTACAGTAAGCAAGCTAATGAATCAAGGACAATCAGTAAGTATTCTGACAAATGGATGACATCAGGCTGAGTAACAATATACTAAGCGGATCATGAGAACAAATGGAATGACAAAGGAACAGCAATCAGTACAGTAATTGAGTGACAAGAAAGAGAATGTAGTGGAAGGTTCTGGAAGTCACATGATGTGACATGTGATCAGTCATGTGATTGATCACCTGATACAGCACCTGACCAGTCATGTGATTGATCACCTGATACAGCACCTGACCAGTCATGTGACTGGTCACCTGACAAGATGTGTGATCTGTCATGTGACAGATCATGTGTGGGTTCTGGGAAGTCTAGATAGGATGCAATGTTAAGGCTGTAGCAGGCCTTGGACTAGAGAGCTTGCTGGAACAAGGTCAAGCAGACCCTAGCAAGCTATCAGAGGGAGAAGAGGGAGTATACATGCTCACTCTTCAATCTCTGAGAACACAACTTCGTGTAGAGGAATAGATATAAGAATATATCAATTCACAACTTCCAAAGTCTGCACACTAATGATCAGAATAGATATGAGGGATAGACACCCATGTATCTATGTCCAATCAGTAGAGGAGCTAGTGACGTGCTTGCTTAACGCTCAAGCTTAAGCGGTATACACCTGTGCCTTTAAGCAGGTAGACTAGGAGAGTCTTGAGGGAGCTGAGGAGAGCAAGCGAAAGACTCTAGCACACAATTGATAAGAGGAGAGGGGATAGAACGTATGGCAATCCCTTATCCTCTGAGCAGACAGTGTGAAGAAGCTACAAGTTGAGAATTAAGTCGAGCTTAGGGCTCAACTTCGTATCAGGGCCTTCTTAAATACAGGAAGGATTGCAATACTACAAGTACCGATCCTAGGGTCTGGAACAACGCTGGGACACTGCCCACAAGTACAGTATACATCAGGAACGAGTCAGGGCAAGTCATAGACACAGCAAATAGTACATGGATCCTCAGGCGATCCAGGGAGCCTTATGGAGACGTACCAGTTTGTACAGTAGTTCAAACGAGTCAGAATGCATATAGTAAAATTTTCTGTAGGCTGTCCTCCTGAACGTACCAGAGTCTGTCCATGACATGCAAAGGGCAGCAAGTCCCAGGGGATTTGCTGGGAGGTACAGGTAGGGATACAGGAGGTGTCACGGACAGACTCTTGATATGTTCGGAAGACCAGTCTATGTAAATTTTACTAAATGCATCCTGCTCCGTTCGAGCTACTGTACAGATTGGTACGTCCCTATGCAGCTCCCTGGATCGCCTGAGGATCCTTGTACTATTTGCTGTGTTTATGACTCATCCTGACTCGTCCCTGATGTGTACTATACTTGTGGGCAGTGTCCCAGTGTTGTTCCAGACCCTAGGATCGGTACTGGTAGTATTACGATCCCTCCTGTATTTAAGAAGCCCTCAGTACGAAGTTGAGCCCTAAGCTCGACTTAATTGTCAACTTGTAGCTTCTTTACACCGTCTGCTCAGAGGATAAGGGATCACCATATGTTCTATCCCATCTCCTCTCATCAATTGTGTGACAGAGTCTTTCAGTCGCTCGTCTAGCTTCACTCCTTCAAGACTCTACCTAGTCTACCTGCTTAAAGGCGCAGGTATATACCGCTTAAGCTTGAGCATTAAGCAAGCACGTCCTTAGCTACACTACTTGGAAGGTTTAATCGTCCGACCTCGTTCGCATTAAACCTACCAACTTGTGTCACACGCACCAGTGCTGGGTGGATTGTTGATAGCATCTTCATTCCCATTGCACTTGTGTCTTCAGAGATCGAAGAGCGAGTGTTACTACTCACTCTTCTCCCTCTGACAGCTTGCTAGGTCTGCTTGACCTTGTTCTTGCAAGCTCTCTAGTCCAAGGCCCGCTACAGCCTTAACATAAGTCGAGCTTCCCTCAAGAGCCGCCTGCTCTACTACCTCACTTAAAGGAAAGCTCCCTGCTCACACTGCTTGTGTTGGAGTACAAGTACCTCTGCAAAAGGCATTGCACGTACCTCAAGCTGGATCTCATCGACATCCCATTCGAGACAGAAGGGTTTGGTGAATACATCAGTAAGCACTACACAGTACCAAGAAGGAACGAAGACAACCTTCCAAAACACATCAAAGGAAAGGCTGTTTGGGGCTCCTACAAGAATCCAGAACTAAATCGCTACTGGGTCCAGTCTATAGTCACCCCTGAAGTCCGTTTTGACATCGAATTCATTAACTACCAGTGGTTCTACATCCACTATGCACCCCTGGACACTGACCAGTACAGATACAGCGTCAACCCAGCATTAGATTGGATTAAAGACCCCTTGGATTACGGACTAGGAATCGTATCACAAGACGTACCACCAGAAGTCTTGACAGCAACCACTAGCTCAAGAAGAACATCAGGAAACACCCCCAAACCAGAGCCACCAAGGGAACCCACTCCCCCTTCAATGGACACAGAAGGGACTACCACTACAGGATCGACCGAATCCTCGCCAGTGGCACCAGAACCCACAGCAGTACCTAGCCCGGTCGAATCATTCGCCACTGCCCTAGGCACCTACATAGCCACTAAAGAGACCGAAGAAATCACTCAGAAGGTACTAACCCTTTCGCTACAACCAACCATGAGCTCAACAGCGACCATTGGAACGACGATTACTCTTCCCCCTACCACAAAAGGGAAACAGCCTGCTGCTCAGCCTTCTGGAGGAGGAACACAAACTCCTGGAGGCGGAGGAAGTGGTGGAGCGCCCTCTGGTGGAGGAGGAGGGGGAGGACCGCCTACAGGAGGCGGAGGAAGTGGAGGACAACCTGGAGGAGGAGGAGGACCACCTGCAGGAGGCGGAGGTGGTGGAGGACAACCACCAGCTGGAGGAGCGGCACCACAACAGGCCGCTGGGGGTCCTGCACCTGCCACACACTCTGGAGCCCTTAAAGGAACGCCCCCAGTCATGTTTATGGGCAAAAGAGGCACTGTGGAGACGTTCCTCAATCAATTCAACCTCTACAGGAATGCAAACCATAACAATATAGTCATGGTCAACCCATTTGAACGCACCAACCTCTTGTTAACCATGATGGGGGGAGATGCCACTGAATGGGCAGCAGCTCCCGGAGAAGAGCTTACCCTGGCAATACAAGGAGACCCAGCGAACCATGTACCTCCCACTCACCTCGACACAGATGAAGACCTGTGGAATGGCACCTGCATATCACTCAAGAATCGCTTTGCAGAATTCCACCAAGCCCAGTCCGCCTACAAGAGACTTCAACAACTCAAACAGGTCAAAGACGAAGTTGAAGACTACATCAATAGGTTTGAAAGACTCCGATGCAAATCGGGATGGGGAGCCGACAATCCAGGAACTATAGTGGCCTTTAAAACAGGCATGGACCCTGGATTACTTGGAGCATGCTATACGCGTCGCCCCCAACCTAACACTCTCCTTGAGTGGCAACAGGCAGCAACTGAGGAGGAAAAGATCTATGATGAACAATGATATGCTATTTCCCAAGCCAAGGAACGCAGAGGAAGACCCACAAAACTCCAAGAAATGGCCAGAGACGCTGACAGGCGAGGCAGAGGACAGAAACCCAGGAACTACTATGATCCTGACCCTCGCCCCTACATACCTATGGAGGTTGATGTCACTAGAACCCAGCGACTATCTCTGGAAGAAAGAGCGAAGCTTATTCAAGCTGGGAAGTGCTTCCACTGCAAAAAGGAAGGTCACATGTATCGTGATTGCCCTACATGGCCGAAGGCGCCACCAGGCACTAAAAGAAGACAGAAACCGAAAGATAGGCGCCGCACCCAACAGCCCAGGGCCAGAGCGGCAGAAGCCTCGGGTTCTAACATCACCCAGAGCCATGATGACCATCCCTCCGACGCAGATGAAGACAGTGATGCTGATACCAATCGCTCGGCCCCTCCAGTGTATTCCAAGACCAATGTTATGGCTGCTATCAAGG
>QFEY01000245.1:0-30174 GCA_003316435.1 Russula virescens
ATGGGAATGATTTGGAACACCCAGCGATGTCAAAGCCGGCGCAGGCGGGGATTTTAAAGAGGAGACAGACGCCTTCTAAGCTGAGGACGGACGGCGAAATGTGTTTGAAGAAGCGGGACTTGTTGATACACGACGGTAAATTGTCTAGTGCCAGGATCTGTCTGTTTGAGGCAAGAAGGGAAAAGAATGAAGAGAAGTGTTCGATATTCCTAATATGGCAAGGAAACATACCTTCCATTCGATGTGCTCCTGCTTCTGTCACTCTCGCACTTTTCCTGCACCGTGGCAATGTAAGCCTATGCTGCGTCTGTGGTGAGTGTGGTATCGGTACACTGGGGGACTCAGCCGTTGCGCTGAGTGTCCCTGGGTAAGCAAGATTACGACAGGGCGACGTTGGTCAAAACGAATGGTTCTTCGATAGGCGTGACTGATGATGTGGAGACGGAGTAGCGAACGTGGGCAATGGACTTGTAAGAACGTGAGGGCAGCATGAGCAAGAAGAGGGATCAGAGGGTACAGGTGGCAGTGATACAGGATTGCAGACGCGGGGAAGAAGCACCGGCTTGTCAACCTCAACCCGATTCGAGGTGGCTTACCACGGGGTCATGAGTATGACATAAGCTCGCTAGGGAATTGATTTCGAGCCGAGTTGATAGAAATTTGCATGTCAACGTCAACCTAGACGTTGGACTCCCAGTCGCACTCTCTTCATCTTCAGTTCAGACATTGCCTCTTTCCATCTGATGCATGCTGACTACCGTATGGTTCTTAACGATGCTCCAACTTAATATTACTACCGTGACACAATATGGCCTACCTCCTGTTCGTATAAATAACCTCTAATATCATCTCCTTTGCGTCATGCAAAGTTCACTCAACTTCGCTCACGTCCAGACCTCTCCAAGGCAAGCAACCAGTCTCTACTGTATTCTCTGCATTTTCCCTCTCTCCATCCGCCTCTCACTGCTCCATGTTACCATTGGCTCGAAACCGGGACGACTGACACTGACATCTCCGGGTCCACTGACATCAAATACAATGCTCCGTTATTTTGCACAGCCCCAGTCCGGTTAGCGCTCAACTCTAGCTTTGCGCCTATCAATTTCGGGTAATCACCATTGCGCCTCTGTGAATACGGTATATAATCCACGCCCATCGCCCCAACCCTCTTTCTGCTCCACAAATCCTACTGTCAAGCCATCATTACCTCCCAGCGAATCAACACCCTCCTCTCTAAAGATATCACTTCTGCCCTACTCTTGGGATGGCCAACCAGCAAGGATCCGCTCGTTTTAATGCTCTTTTTGAGATCGCCCTCCAGAATTATGAGAAAAGGACAAAAGTCACATTATCCGGACATCCACTCGCCGTGAAACTCCAGAGTTGCGACACCGTCGACGACATTACCAACCTCCTCCAAGACAGAGCACAGGCCTTTGAAGATTTTCAAGCAAAGAGTAGAATGATGAAAGCACTCAAGGCTACTGTATCGATATTAGCCCCACTTTCCAAGGCCATCACCCTCGCTAACGACTTCGGCGTGGTACGTCAGAAGCGTTGATGGCATGTTTCACCTGTATGATTGTTTCTCATTCAGACATTATTTCTGCCTGTGAAAACGATACATGCTGGTCTCGGCATCCTTCTTGATGTCCGTGCCGTTCTCTCGTCTATATATAGGTATACTTCTAACATCCAAGTGGAACAGGCGGCCAATGGGGTGATATCCGAATGCGAAGTACTGGCCGACCTGCTCGAAACGATCGAACACTTCGTCGTGAATCGTTTCAAAATATATATGGAGGTCACTCCTACGCCCGAAATGAACAATATGCTGGTCAGCTTTATCAAGGAGCTAATCTCCACGCTCGCTCGGGTAACCCAAAAGCTGGAGCGGCGACGATTGCGTGAGTGCATTCTCTTTGGCAGTACACCTTACTCAGTACAATGCAGTCAAGCTCGCAAAGAATTTTTTTGGGGCCAAGGACATCAACAAGGCCCGGCAGAGGCTGGACCGGCTGATACAAGAAGAGGCTGCGACTACTGGAGCTCAGATTCTCAGACGTATCGACGGCCTCGAAAAGAAGATCACCGACTGTGGGCCAACGCACTCAGCTTGTCATCCACAGTTTATTGAACAATCCTCTCTAGACGACAATGGATCACCTGAAGATGTCCAGAAAGTTTCCGGTATGTTCCATTGGGGACGAGTTTGTTCCATGTCTGACTGAGCACTAGACCACGTGACGAGCAAAGTGGATCAGTCCAAACGTCCGTTATTACACTGCGTTGGCATCACTGCGTTGAAGTGCTGAGGTTGTCTCACAGGTATCGAGTTGCGGAATAAAATTCATAAATGGCTCTATCCTCCTGATCCATGGGTAAATTACAATTTCGCCAGCAAATCACGACACGGTGATACCGGGGACTGGTTCATTAAAGGCACCACGCTCTCAAAATGGAAAGAATCTGGACCTAGTTCCTTGCTATGGATTCATGGGAAACGTGAGTTACGGTCTAGTGCTTACTTTTTTGTGACCGCTGACACTCATCCTCTTTTGCAAGCGGGTGCTGGCAAGAGTGTCATTTGGTGCATTATCCATTTATCTTCTCGTCTCGAGAACTTACCGTGCTATCCAGTTCTACAGTCATCAAGGACATCGAAAAACTGCGCAAATCGGGACGCGCATCTCTCGCCATGTATTACTACACATTCTCAGACGATCAAAAGAAGGACCTCCGTGGGCTCCTCTCATCGGTTCTATACCAACTTTACGACCAGTCCGATTCCTACTACAACGTCTTCTCCAAATTCTATTCGGCACACCGCGATGGCACACAAAGCCCCAGCGATGATGACCTTGCAGGGTTTCTTAAGCACTTGTTGAGAAGACCAGGACCACTACCAATTTATCTTATCATAGATGGCTTAGACGAATGTCCAAGCGCCTCTGCTCAGCTGTTACCTCGAAAGGAAGTCCTTTCGCTTTTAGAGGACCTTGTCGAAGGAAAATTCACAAATCTGCGGATATGCGTTACCAGCCGACCCGAGACCGACATTCAGACTATCCTCGAGCCCCTAGCATTCCATTCTGTTTCCTTACACAATCAGTGTGGGCAAAGAGAGGATATTGAGAAATATATCGAGTCGTTCGTTAGCAAAGATGGAAATATGCAAAATTGGACCCTGACGTGCAGGAAGCTTGTGATTGATGTCCTGACACAAAGAGCAGATGGCATGTAAGTTGTTTTACATCTCATATCCTTACGATTCTCACCCATACGTCCCTGGTAGGTTCCGCTGGGCGGATTGCCAGCTAAAGTACCTCGCTGGCTGTGACCCAGCAAATATCCGGCAAGTTCTGGACACATTGCCCGAGACACTCGATGAGACATATGAACGTACTTTGGGAGATATCAGTCAGGCGAGGTGGAAATCTGCCCGTCGTCTCCTCCTATGTGTTGCTGTGGCTTCCCGGCCGCTCCGAGTCAAGGAACTGGCGGAAATTCTCGCATTTGATTTCGAGGCAGATCCGATCCCAAAATTCCACGAGGATTGGCGCCTGAATAATCCGGTACAAGCGGTGCTGTCCACATGCTCCATGCTGCTTTCCATTGTCCGGTGGGACTGGAAGGACTGGAGATCACCAGTCGTACGATTTGCGCATTTCTCAGTCAAAGAGTTCCTGATATCCTCCCGCTTTGCCGAGAAAGACAACATTATTTCCCGCTGTTACCACATTTCTATGACACCTGCCCATACCCTCATCACACAAGCATGTCTTGGTATGCTATTGCACCTGAACAAAAACATTACCAGTGACGACCTGAGGAAGTTTCCTCTTGCACATTATGCTGCCTCGAATTGGTTGGAACATGCCCGTTTTGAGGGTGTCTCGCAAAATGTATGCGAAGGAATGATGCAACTCTTTGACCCGAAGAGCCATCATCTTGCGGTTTGGCTCTGGATATATGACCCGACAGTGTCCTACTGGCAGCAAAACAAATCAGCCAATCGACCGCTGCCGCCCCATGGAACTCCCCTACATTACGCTGCTTTTTGCGGCTTGCATGATGTTGTAAATGTCTTGGCCATTGAGCATCCACAGGATATCAAGTCTCGGAGTTTTGTTGAGGGTTTAACTCCCTTGCATCTGGCTTCAAAAGGGGGACATGTGGAGCTAGCACGGCTCCTGATCGAGTGCGGCGCCGACGTGTCGGCCCAGGATGAGTACAGTCAAACACTGTTGCATCACTGCAGTCATCTAGAGCTTGCACGGCTCTTGATTGAGCACAGCACCTACATGTCTGCCTGGGACAAGGACGGGCGGACACCGCTCCATCAGGCGTTCAATGGGGGTCATGCCATTGTGGAGCCCAAGCAATTCCCGATTGAGTGCTGCACCGACGCATTGACCCAGAGCCAGTACGGGCGGACCCCTCTCCAGAGGGCATCCTTTGGTCGTGTGAAGCTCGCATGGCTCTTGATCAAGCGTGGTGCGGACGTGTCAGCACAGGACAAGTACGGGCGGACACTGCTCCATCAGGCATTGGACGGGGGTCATATGGAGCTCGCGCGACTCCTGATCAAGCGCGGCGCTGATACATCGGCCTGCAATGAGGATGGGTGGACACTGCTCCATCGGGCAATCGACGGGGGTCATTTGAAGCTCGTGCGGCTCTTGATCGAGTGCAGCGCTGACGTATCAATCCGGGACAAGTATGAGCGGAACCCGCTCCATTTGGCCTCCTACAGGGGGCATGTGGAGCTCGCGCAGCTCCTGATCGAGCACAGCGCCGATACCTCAGCCCAGGACCACTACGGGCGGACCCCACTCCATCTTGCATCCACTGGGGGTCATCTGGAGCTTGCCCGGCTCCTGATTGAGCGCGGTGCTGACACATCAACCCAGGACTGGTATGGGGAGACACTGCTCCATCTGGCATCCAAGGGGGGTCATTTGGAGCTCGCACGGCTCCTGATCGAGCGCGGTGCCGATGCATCAGCCCGGGACCAGTACAGATGGACACCGCTCCATCTGGCGTCATGCGGGGGTCACATGGAGCTCGCGCAGCTCCTGATCGAGCGCAGCACAGACACATCTGCTTGGGACGAGGACGGGCAGACACTGCTCCATTGGGCGTCCTCTAAGGGTCATGTGGAGCTTGTGCGGCTCCTCACTGAGCACAGTACCAATGCAACAGCTACATTACAAATCGGACATTGAAATGCATTCACATGAGAGTCCACCGTCAGGTAAGTAACCATTGGCCTATTGGGTCCTGCCATAACGCACAAACTAGAGTCCACTAATGTAATTCACCTAGCATTTGCATGCCACTGCCAGCTTTGAGAACATTACAGTCCTACTACTCCTGTGGTACAATGTATCCTGTAACTCATCTGACCTTTTGACTCTGGAATGGCAGATTTCCACTTGCATTCTGTCTTGTAACTTATCGTATTGTGATCCCCAGGCTTCCCTCTTCACCTGTCTTTGACACTTACCTATCTCGATATTGAACAGTCTCTTGCCTCGCCTTGATCCACCCTTCTCTATTTTCTTCTATATCCTACCCCTGGTCATGGAATCGTGGTCCGAATGGACATACAAAACTACTGGTGTGCCCAAGTACCTGGCAGTCTGACGTGATGGGCTGTGTTGGTCGCCGGCCTAGGTGCTATTCCCACCCTTTGAAACTGCGCGCACAGTACTACCACTCTGAAATTGGATATGGCATTGCAACATACAGTGCCCTGACACTCACAATGCAGTCAAAAAGCAGTTTCTCTGTCATCCAATTATTGTGCCCCGCCTGTTATCTCATCTTTGTATACTGTAATTAAGTTCTGAGTATGTTACAGTATGATGATCCACCTTTCCATACTTGCGACATATTATGGGAATAAACATTGTCGTGTTCTCCGATATTGGCAGCAGTGATCTTACTACAGACGCTTGGGCTGCACAGCCTACCTTTGTGAGCAGATTCCTCTCAGGCATAAAGGACAATGTACAGCCACATAATGGGCTCCCTCTGCTCCACGCATGGTTTTCGCCAAGGTTCTCGCCTGCACCATGATCAAGGCCAACCAAATTGTACACACATGATGCAATCCCATGGCGCCGCCTTCCTCTACGAGACCTTCACCAATGCTACCTGGTACGGTGGTGATGAGGTAGTAGGCGAAGAGCCATTGCTTCCCACAGAAGAGTTGGAACTGGGCCAGGTGCTTATGGCCCTGCTGCCATGGAGTTGAGCACTCATCGACACATTGTGTCCATTTTGTTTGTATATTCTGCTTACGTATCTGTTGTCCCTTAGCACCGCACCCATCATCGTAGTTGTGTGGGAACAATGCCAAAAAATTTGAAGTCGCATCTGCTGTTGTACAATGTGGTCTGAAGCAGTGCCAGATGATGAGGCACAGGCGTTTGACTCCAGTTTCGACTGGGATGAGATGGGCCATAATAATCAGGTCGTGGATGTGTACGGTGAAAGTATGCGAGCAGAGACAAGGCCATTCAAGTTTTCAATATTTCAATATTTGTGTGTGGAATGTGGGCACAGTTACGTGAGGTGTTCTGGTTCCGTGATCTTATTTGCAATCAGGTCCTTGGTGCAGATACAGGGCAGATTTCCTGAGCAGCTTGAGGAGAAGCACGGTTATTCGCTCGTTGCAAGTTCATGCAACGTCTTATATTATGCCTAGGGAAATGCACGGGTTTGAGGTACCTGGACGGGTCACAGGTAAGGGTACCTACGGGTATGGGTCCGGGTCACAATGTTGTAACCCGTGGACCCATCACTCAACCCACACTATTAAATAAAAAAGAAAAAGAAAATTATATTAAGACATAAATAGCTAACTACTACATAAAAAAAAGTAAGTAAGACGAACAAGAACTGGGGCAAGCCCAGCTCAGACTTTAAAACGGGACGCTAAGCGGGGGGTTTATATACCCCCAGGCATACGCACGGACCATTTGGTCTTGTGTGTAGCCGCGCCGTGTCTCATTTCGTGTTTGGTTGATTGTTGATGCATTGTTTACCTACATTTGTACTCGCTTAGTCCGTCGATCCGCCTCTCAGCCTTGGTACGATAGTTCAACACTTCTTCTTGGACGTGACATGCGCAACAACGGGGCACTACAAACAATGTGATGGCACGCAACGAACGGCACAACGAGGCACAACAAACAATGGCGCAACGACACGCAATTACACTAAACGGGGCAGGCGACATACAACGAACGGGGCGCGGCAACATACAACGAATGGGGTGCGGTGACACACAACGAACGGGGCGACAGGGTGCAACAATGCGACGACATGCAATCGCAACGAATGGGGTGTGGTAACACGCATTGAACGGAGCGCGGCGACACACATTGAACGGGGCACGGCAACACGCAATGAACGGGGCGCAGCGACACACAACAAATGGGGCGATAGGGCGCAACAATACAACAACACGCAATCGCAACGAACGGTGCACGACGACACGCAACGAATGGGGTGCGGTGACACGCAATGAGCGGGGCACGGTGACACAACGAGCGATGCAACGACGGGGCATGACGAACAGGGATAGAATTAGTTTAGTGTATTAACTCTGTAGTTTTGAGCTCATGTAAATACTAAACTACGTGTCGCATCAATGCAACATAATAAACTCATGCATTTTGTGAGGACCCTTGAGCGATACCCATACCCGCATAACCCGCAGTTATCAACCCACAGGTTTGCGGGTAAGGGTACCTGCGGGTACAGGTATGGGTTGTGTTCTAGGTACCCGCGGGTTACCCGTGCGGATGCCTAATTATGCCTACTTTTCAGAGACAGGTTCAACAAAATTACCCTATATCCCTGTTATGTCGGCTCTTTACGTGACCTCAGTACTGAGGAAGACAACTTAGAGGCGAGATTCCCCTGGATTGGATGCTATCTTCGTCGTCTCCCACCCACCTTAAGTTCTTCTTTATCTCCCCTAGACTCGTAAAGATATGTAATATTTAGGGCATCGCCACCTGCGGTCACCTAGTGTGCATGATGCACACGAGGCCAGGAATGGTGTGACTCCATGGACCTTTTTGAATCTGGGAAAGAAGTTGAACCGCTGGAGGATGGCAGGGACATAGGTGACATGACACGTTCAGTTGCCAGGGACACCGCATGCCGATGGTTTTCAAAATCCTCATTGATATTGTGAATAACGTCCAGTGTAATGTGTATCTGCATGAATGTATGTCATGGACCTCCCCAGTCAGCAATATGTATATACCCAAGGGCTGTGGTAGCCTGGAGATATACGAACGTTTTGAGGACGGTCCCAACGATGGAAGGACAGCACCAAAGAGCAGAAGGGAAGGTGTGCCATGACCTTTGTTTGGAGCGCTTAGACCCGCTCCACGGCCACAGACGACGCATGCTCACTCAGGCTAGCCGTGAATCGCATAAGCTTCGATACCTCAGGTACACTTGGACTGTGCAGGTGTACATGCAATCAGTCCATGCTGACATACGTGACCAGCGTCATTACGGATTACCATAGTTAGTGACCCTGAGTGGACAAATCCGTCCATTCTCCACCACGGAGTCCTCATCCTGCTTCTGGTGGTGGTACTTAGACAGACCAAACCCCAAGCCTCTTCACTGACGTATTCAGCCGCATCTTGGAACCACACCGTGTTGTAATGGAACAAGTCGTGCCAATTCATGCCCTTGCCCTCGCCCATCGGCACCTGCGCATCTTTTGCCTTGCCCCATGCATCTGCATTGTGCTCGTGTGTGACTGTTTTCGTTTCGTAAAGCTTTTGGGCATGCTGGCATTAGGCTGAGTCTGAGTTTGTCACGCTGCATTAGCACCAATGAAGGGTGGTTGTGAGACTTCATGTCTAGTGGACAGGTGGGTAGCTTTATGGTGTGGTGACAATAAGGCACACCTCAGACTCCTCCGTGTTGTTCACCTCCTGTGTTTTCCATCACCTCCTATGACTTTGGTATAGACCCTAATAACAGGGATCATCTATATTGACACAAGTCCCATCGAGACGTTTCCACAACTATGCGAACAATTATAACCAAGTGAGAGATGTGAGCGAGTTGAGCTTCTCATTCCATTGTCTGTAGTGGTCTGGCTGAGTGAGACATTATAACGACTTGTTGGTCAGGAACATGTACAGTGGACATCCCGAGTCAAGACACACCTGCAATCTTGTTTTCCCAATTATCTCCGTACATATTCCTCTTCTCCACTTCCTGCCCCATAATCTGATCGTAACTGAACTTGTGCTAGTGGCCTTCTCGTAACGGCCCGCTTTAACAACTCGCGGAGCACTGTCTGTTGGTCCACCTGTAAGGGCACTTTCTGCGTCTATACGGCCTTGAAAAGCGCCACCCCTCCCTTCTTGTTACCGATCTCTCACTCTTTCTTTCTCCTTGTCTTTGCGAGGGTTTCATGTCACGGACAGACTCTTGGTGTGTGCAGAAGGACAGCCTATGCGAAATTTTACTATATGCATCCTGACCCGTTCGAACTACTGTACAAACTGGTACGTCTCCATAAGGCTCCCTGGATCGCCTGAGGATCCATGTACTATTTGCTGTGTCTATGACTCGCCCTGACTTGTCCCTGATGTATACTGTACTTGTGGGCAGTGTCCCAGCGTTGCTCCAGACCCTAGGATCGGTACTTGTAGTATTGTGATCCTTCCTGTATTTAAGCAGACCCTGATACGAAGTTGAGCCCTAAGCTCGACTTAATTCTCAACTTGCAGCTTCTTCACACCGTCTGCTTAGAGGATAAGGGATCGCCATACATTCTATCCCATCTCCTCTCATCAATTGTGTGACAGAGTCTTTCAGTCGCTCGTCTAGCTTTACTCCCTCAAGACTCTACCTAGTCTACCTGCTTAAAGGCGCAGGTATATACTGCTTAAGCTTGAGCGTTAAGCAAGCACGTCCTTAGCTACACTACTTGGAAGGTTTAATCGTCTGACCTCGTTCGCATTAAACCTCCCAACTTGTGTCACACACACCAGTGCTGGGTGGATTGTTGATAGCATCTACATTCCCATCGCACTTGTGTCTTCAGAGATCGAAGAGCGAGTGTTACTACTCACTCTTCTCCCTCTGATAGCTTGCTAGGTCTGCTTGACCTCGTTCTTGCAAGCTCTCTAGTCCAAGGCCCGCTGCAGCTATAACATAAGTTGAGCTTCTCTCAAGAGCCGCCTGCTCTACTACCCCACTCGAAAGGAAGCTTCCTACTCACACCGCTTGTGTTGAAGTACAAGTACCTCTGCAAAAGGCATTGCACGTACCTCAAACTGGATCTCATTGACATCCCATTCGAGACAGAAGGGTTTGGTGAATACGTCAATAAGCACTACACAGTACCAAGAAGGAACGAAGACAACCTTCCAAAACACATCAAAGGGAAGGCTGTTTGGGGCTCCTACAAGAACCCAGAGCTAAATCGCTACTGGGTCCAGTCTATAGTCACCCCCGAAGTCCGTTTTGACATCGAATTCATTAACTACCAGTGGTTCTACATCCACTACGCACCCCTGGACACTGACCAGTACAGATACAGCGTCAACCCAGCATTAGATTGGATTAAGGACCCCTTGGATTACGGACTAGGAATTGTATCACAAGACGTACCACCAGAAGTCCTTGTAGCAACCACTAGCTCAAAGGAAGCATCAGGAAACGACCCCAAACCAGCGTTACCAAGAGAAGCCACTCCCCCTTCAACCGACACAGAAGGAACCACTACCACAGGATCAACTGACTCGTCACCAGTCGCACCAGAACCCACAGCAGTACCTAGCCTGGTTGAATCATTCGCCACCGCCCTAGGCACCTATATCGCCACCAAAGAAACAGAAGAAATCACCCAGAAGGTGCTAAATCTTTCACTACAACCAGCTATGAGCTCGACCGCAACCATTGGAACAACAATTACTCTCCCCCCTGCTACAAAAGGGAAACAGCCTGCCGCTCAACCCTCAGGAGGAGGAGCACAACCTCCTGGAGGTGGAGGAAGCGGAGGATCACCCTCTGGAGGAGGAGGAGGACCACCTGCAGGAGGTGGAGGAAGTGGAGGACAACCTGGAGGAGGAGGAGGACCACCCGCAGGAGGCGGAGGTGGTGGAGGACAACCACCAGCAGGAGGAGCAGCACCACCACAGGCTGCTGGAGGTCCTGCGCCTGCCACACACTCTGGAGCCCTCAAAGGAACGCCCCCAGTCATGTTTATGGGCAAAAGAGGCACTGTGGAGACATTTCTCAATCAGTTCAACCTCTACAGGAATGCAAACCGTAACAATATAGTCATGGTCAACCCATTTGAACGCACCAATCTCTTGCTAACCATGATGGGAGGCGATGCCACAGAATGGGCAGCAGCCGCAGGAGAAGAGCTTACCCTGGCGATAGAAGGAGACCCAGCGAACAATGTACCTCCCACTCACCTCAACACAGATGAAGACCTGTGGAATGGCACCTGTATATCACTCAAGAACCGCTTTGCAGAATTCCACCAAGCCCAATCCGCCTACAAGAAACTTCAACAACTCAAACAGGTCAAGGACGAAGTTGAAGATTATATCAATAGGTTTGAAAGACTCCGATGCAAATCAGGATGGGGAGCTGACGATCCAGGAACCATAGTGGCCTTTAAAACAGGCATGGACCCTGGATTACTTGGAGCATGCTATACACGTCGTCCCCAACCTAACACTCTCCTTGAATGGCAACAGGCAGCAACCGAGGAGGAAAAGATCTACGATGAGCAACGGTATGCTATTTCCCAAGCCAAAGAACGCAGGGGAAGACCCACAAAGCTCCAAGAGATGGCTAGAGATGCTGACAGATGAGGCAGAGGACAGAAACCCAGGAACTACTATGATCCTGACCCTCGCCCCTATGTACCTATGGAGGTCGACGTCACTAGGACCCAGCGACTATCTCTGGAAGAAAGAGCGAAGCTTATTCAAGCTGGGAAGTGCTTCCACTGCAAAAAGGAAGGTCACATGTATCGTGATTGCCCTACATGGCCGAAGGCGCCACCAGGCACTAAAAGAAGACAGAAACCGAAGGATAGGCGCCGCACCCAACAGCCCAGGGCTAGAGCGGCAGAAGCCTCGGGTTCTAACATCACCCAGAACCATGACGACCATCCCTCCGATGCAGATGAAGACAATGATGTTGATACCAATCGATCTGCCCCTCCTGTTAAGGCTGTAGCGGGCCTTGGACTAGAGAGCTTGCTGGAACGAGGTCAAGCGGACCCTAGCAAGCTATCAGAGGGAGAAGAGGGAGTATATACGCTCGCTCTTCGATCTCTGAGAACACAACTTCGTGTAGAGGAATAGATACAAGATATATCGATTCACAACTTCCGAAGTCTGCGCACTAATGATCAGGATTGATACGAGTAAGGAATACCCAAGTCAAGACCGATCAGTAGAGTAGCTAGTGACGTGCTTGCTTAACGCTCAAGCTTAAGCGGTATACACCTGCGCCTTTAAGCAGGTAGACTAGGTAGAGTCTTGAAGGAGAGAAGCTGAGGCGAGCAACTGATAGACTCTGGCACTCGAGGAACAAGAGGAGAGGGGATAGAACGTATGGCGATCCCTTATCCTCTCGATGCATGCAGTGAAGAAGCTACAAGTTGAGAATTAAGTCGAGCTTAGGGCCCAACTTCGTACTGAGGGTTTCTTAAATACAGGAGGGATCGTAATACTACTAGTACCGATCCTAGGGTCTGGAACGACGTTGGGACACTGCCCACAAGTATAGTACACATCAGGAACGAGTCAGGGCGAGTCATAGACACAGCAAATAGTACAAGGATCCTCAGGCGATCCAGGGAGCCTCATAGGGACGTACCAGTCTGTACAGTAGCTCAAACGAAGCAGGACACATATAGTAAATTTTTACCTAGACTGTTCTTCTGAACGTACCAAGAGTCTGTCCGTGACACCTCCAGTGTATTCCAAGACCGATGTTATGGCTGCCATCAAGGCCATGAAGACCAATGAGCATGATGAATTGATCGAGACCCTTACCATGCATGAAGATTTGGATTTTTAGGCCGCCCAAAGTCGACAGCCTGGCTGAGGGCATTATGTACTCATCATGTGTATATTAGGAGACTCAATGTTATGAACATTCCCCTGACCATACAAACGGCGAGTACAATGGCTGAACAGATAGCTCTACTTGATAGTGGAGCCACCGAAAACTTCATCGATCACAAAACATGGAAAACTCTAGGCATTGGTCGACAAACACTCAAAATACCCATTACTGTCCTCAATGTGGATGGAACAGAGAACAGGAAAGGCAAGATCACTCACTATTGTTGGCTAAGGGTTGCTCTAGCTGGAGCAGACCAACTACAGAGGTTCTTTATCACATCCTTAGGCAAGGATCGCATGATCTTAGGATACCCCTTCCTCTGGGAGTTCAACCCTCACATAAATTGGAAGGAAGGAGACCTGGAAGATGGAGAGGTGACAATCCAAAGCACCAAGTTCAAATGGATCTGCCAAATGGTCAAGAAGGCAGCCAGCAAACTCTTGAAGGTTGGGAAACTCCCAGAACATACCTGGCAATTCCTTAGAAGGGTCAACTTCGCAGAGAAGTGGGCCAGAAACACTGAAAAGGAACGTACCCACCTGTCAATGCAGTCTCTACCAGAAGAATTTAGACGTCACTGGAGGGTATTCTCTGAGGAACTCTCACGTCGTTTCCCACCAACTAGAGGGACAGACATGACCATAACGTTCAAAGAAGGGGCCCCTTCTTCCATCAATTGTCGACCCTATCCTCGCTCCCCGGCTGAAAAGAAGATTGATTATGAATGGACGAAGGAAAACCTCGCCCTAGGCCGGATCAGAGAAGGCCCCTCGCCCATAGTCTCACCATCTTACTTCAGGGGAAAGAAGGGGACCGATAAGAAACGAGTCATCATTGACTATCGAAAGGTTAATGACTGGACAATCAGAGATCACAATCCTCTCACCAATATCACTCAGGCCCTTGAGGCCCTACACAGAAAGACACTCTTCTCAAAATTCGACCTCAGAGATGGCTATAATAATATTCGCATAGCTGAAAGGGACCAGTACAAGGCAGCCATCAAGAACCACTTAGGCACATTCATCCCCACCATCCTCTTCTTTGGTCTCTGCAATGCACCAGCGTGGTTCCAGAGACAGATCAGAAAGGACTTTGCACCTTTCCTCGAGAAGTACCAAGGGGATGCAGACAATTATATGGACGACTTCTGGATAGCCACAGATGACTCGCCTGCTGGGATCAAAAGACATCTTGAGGCCATACATGACTTCCTAGACACTTGCGAGAAGCGATCATACTACCTCAAGCCGAGCAAATGTCAGATCATGCAACCCAAAATGACGTTGCTAGGCTGGGAGGTCACAGCAGAAGGACTCAAGATCGACCCAGATAAAGTAGCTGGTATTGCACAATGGCCACGGGTGCTGAAATCAGTCAGAGAAGTCCGACAAGCATTGGGAGTGTTAGACTATCAAAGACCGTTCATCAGAGGATTTGCCCAACTGGCACGCCCCCTGACGGAGCTCACCAAGAAGGGCATCCCCTTCGAGTGGACTGCCAAACAAGAGGCTGCTCTAGATAGGCTAATCAAGATGGTGACGGAAGCACCCATTCTCGCATATCCAGACTTCCACAGGCAATTTGAGCTCGAAGTTGATGCATCTGCCTTTGCAGTAGGGGCCATCCTCTTCCAACGCGACGAGAATAACAAGAAGAGGGATGTGGCCTACTATTCGCATGCCCTGAACCCAGCAGAGCGGAACTATGATGTGTGGGATCGAGAATTCCTTGCCATTGTTAAAGCAATGAAGAAATGGCGACCATTACTCTTGGGAACGAACCATAAAATCATTGTATGGACGGACCACTCTAACCTACAATACTATCGACAGCCCCAAAAAGTCAACAGGCGAATTGCCAGAGGCATTGCATACCTAGCGGACTTCCCACTCGAACTAAGGCATATAGCTGGATGAAAGAACCGAGCTGACCCACTCTCAAGACGCCCTGACTTTGACAATGGCAAGGGGGACAATGATGAAGTTGTAGCCCTTCCAGATCACCTCTTTGCCAGGGTCATCAAAGCGACAGCTATTGACCAAATGATTCAGGAGGCCCAAGGACGATTCCAAAAACTACTGGCCACCTGGGTGGCGGCATATGAAGACCTAGAGCGTCGTGAAGATGGGTATTGGTACAGGGGGTCGGCCCTTGTTATTCCACCAGAGGATCCCCTCTGACGGGCAGCAGTGGAATTGAGTCATGACCTCCCCACTGTAGGACATCCAGGGAAGTGCAAAACACACCAACTACTGCGAAGACAATACTGGTGGCCAAGGGATTCACTCTATGTAGCACGATACGTACAAGGGTGTGCAGTTTGCCAGGCAAACAAACCAATCACACACCGAAATCCGCCACCACTTCATCCCATTAGCCCTTCCACACAAGCAGAACCCTTCCAGAGCATTGGAGTCGACTTCATAACCAAATTACCCAGGTCTCAAGGGTATGATGCCATCATGACAATTACAGACCACGACTGCACAAAAGGGGTCATCCTGATACCATGCAAGGAGACAATTGATGCACAGGGAGTTGCACAATTATTCAAGGACAGAGTTTTCCCCTTTGTAGGCCTACCACACAAGATTATCTCAGACAGAGACCCACGGTTCACATCCACCTTCTGGCAAGAACTGTGCAAACAACTGGGTGTGTCGCAGAACCTCAGCACTGCTTACCACCCACAGACGGATGGGCAAGCAGAGAAAACGAATCAGCATGTCGAGACAGCCCTTAGGATCTACTGCAACTTCCAACAAGATGACTGGGCTGACTGGCTACCTATTGTGCAATACGCCATTAATGCACACACCTCAGACACGACCAAGAGGGCGCCTTATGAGCTCTGGATGGGGTTTATCCCAAGAGCACAACAACCAGACTGACACAGTATGGTTCCTGCCATTGAAGAACGAAAGAAATTCCTCAAAAGGGCCAGGCAAGATGCCCAAGAGGCCATCAGGCGAGCACAAGAGCTGCTTAAAAGACCTTCGGCTCACATGCCCTACCAAAAGGACCAGTATGTTTGGCTAGAGGGCAAAAATCTACAGACGACACACCCCACTGCCAAACTGCGCCCAAAATGCTATGGGCCCTTCAAAATCACTGAAGTCCTTGGGCCGACAACCTACAGGCTTAATCTACCGTCCCAATGGAAGATTCACAATGCCTTCCATGCCACTTGGCTTCTCCCATACCATGAGACGATGGAACATGGTCCCAATTATCCAGAGCCACCTCCTGAATTGGTGGAAGGCCAACCAGAATGGGAGGTGGATACTATCCTCGACTCGCGACGATACAGAGGCACTCTACAATACCTAGTGGCCTGGAAGGGATACTCGGCAGTGCACAACTCTTGGGAGCCGAAGAGGAACATCTCAGCGCCACAACTAGTCCAGGAGTTCCACCGGCGCAATCCCAGAGCAGTGCGAACCCTCAAAATAAATCAAAGACGCCACCAAAACTCAAGGACAGTGCCTCCTAATCCTGGGACTAGTAGGATGTACAGAAACGGATTCCGAGGACGCCAACTACTTGCAAAGGCTCCGACCCAACTTTATATAAGGGCCATAAAGACTAAGACAAACGGCATGTCTTCTCCACCACCCTCTGAACCCTCCGCTTCGCCTGCCCAGTCAGACGCTCCTCTGCCAGTTCCAAACCCTACTGCCACTCCTGTTCGTATACTCATTCCAGTCTGGGGCGACAGAGAACGCGCAAGACTGCTGGCAAGCCCACAAGACTACCTAAACCGTGTCCTCCACCTAAACCCCGAGACCTTAGCTATCCCAAGGGAGAGTATCCACTTGGGGAGGACCACGACGACGAATATCTCCAGGCCAGGTGCGAGGATATCTTCTGGACATACTTCAGTCCAATCTTCACCCCAGTCACGGAGGAACACCACCCTTGCTGCCACTACAACGGAGAGAGAGCCCCCTATGCCATCTTTGCAGTTGGAGGAGAGGAGGGCACCGCATACATCTTCTCAACCTCCCAGTACAGACACACCTATCGACGCTTCAAGCGCCACTGAACAACCTGGCACCTCCCAGCTTCCCAGCCATAGCCCAGTCGACCAGCTCATCAGCGCCTTCCGTTCCCTCTCTCTCACCGATTGTGACACCTTCTTCAGCACTTTCCTCGGTGCCTCTCCCACCTAGTGTTGGGGAAGTTCGGTTTGGTTCGGTTTGGGCCACTTTTGGCCAAACCGGAAACTAAACTGTTCGGTTTTTGCCAGAATTTCTCAAACTGAAACCGAAACCGATACAAACCGTTTATATCGGTTTGGTTTGGTTTACTCTCAGTTTGAAACGGTTTGAGTATCTAAAAGTTATCAGATTGCTTAGAAAATTTAACTGGACTATCTTTGGGTATAGGACATAGTTCAGTTAAATTTGCAAGGCAATCTGATAACTTTTAAACCTTCATTTTGTGCATTAGTTTTATATTATAGATTAAGCAGTCTGATATCTAATCTTATTGGTTATCAATATGTAAAATAAGGCTTTAAAGGTTATTGGATTGCTTATAAAACTTAAAGGCAGCATATGCTATACCAAGAGATGGTGTACCTAGATTTACTAAGCAATCTGATAACTTTAAAACCTTGAAACTATCTGAAATCAAGTTGAAACCAAACCAAACTGATTTGCAAAGTAAAGGTCTTAAAGTTATCAGATTACTTAGAAATATAGACATACTATCTCTTGGTATAGGACATGGTGCATATAAGTTTTCTAAGTAATCTGATAACTTTTAACCCTTCAAATTGCATATCAGTAACCAATAATATCAGTTATCAGTTTAGTTTGCATAATTGATATGCAAAATAAAGGTTTAAAACTTATCAGATTGACTTGAAAATTTAAATGCACTATTTCCTATACCTAAAGATAGTCCAGTTAAATTTTTTAAGGGATCTGATAACTTTTAAATTTACAAGATCGGTTTGGTTTAAACCAAGTTTGAAACCGTTTACCAAACTTTCAAATTTCCCAAACCGGAAGCCAAACCATTTGGTTTCCCACAGAAATGGCCAAACCGAAACCCAAACTTCCAGTTTGGTTCAGTTTGAAACTGAGTTTGGATCGGTTTGAAACCAAACTTCCCCAACACTACTCCCACCATTCCAGCCGATCGACATGACAGAAGTGGAGGAAGAGTGGGGGGACTCGGGGATCCTGACGGACAGAGAAGCAGCAGTGCAGCAAGAAAAGGGAAGGGTAAGGCTAAGGAAGTTGGAGAGGAAGTTACGATGACTGCAGGCGAGTCTTCCTTTCATTCAAGACCAGACCACACTACAGCAACAATGGCAACTGGCCGCCAGATTCGAGAGGTGCATACACCTGCAGTTCTTGGGCCTCACTTCCAGTACGGGATCAAGGCAGTCCCCATCGAGGAGGAGTACCGCCACAACGTCGTCCGCCCCCCTGGACTTCTCTCCATGGTCCCAGCCAGTGCAAGGACCATATACTCCAGCGAACCATCTCCATCTACCCAACTAGAACCTGGAGGACAACCCACTCTTAATCCCTCATCGTCTCCACCTTCCTACCACCCATCCTCTAACCATCACAGTGCAGGAGTAACCGATGCAGAGGCTCTCTCAGCTGAAGACCCTCTAGGAGATGCCATTGAGCGCGTCATAGCAGCAGTTACTCAGGCTAACTCTAGCTCCTCTGATCTCGACGCTCCCCCTCGACGTCCACCACCTACCTATGCAGGGGAATATTATGGCGACTCCCCTGGCGAAGGTTGGTACCAGTTCCGTCCTAACATACACCAACAGGATGTGAACTGGCGAGGGGGAGACTATCATCAAGTGGAAACAGCCCGCTTTGTACGTCCTGCCCTTGATCGCTTTGATCCGACACTCCTAGGTACCATGGGGAGGAACCAACCCATCTATTCTAACCGCTTGGAGGCCCAGCCCTATGCAGGGGCTGCCCCTGCCAACTTCTTACCTCCTCCCGTCGCCTCCCTTGCCTACCCATTCGACCTCAGAGTCGAACGAGGCCTTACTAACCTAGGAGACCTTGGCATCATAGCAGATGTCATGAGGGTAAGGCAGTCCGTCATAAGGGACATGGAGGAAGAGCGCCACCTCCAGGCACTGGAACGAGCTGAGCAGCAAGCAAGAGATGCAGCTCAGGCCAGTAGGGACTATAGGCGAAGGCTTACCATGGAGAGGGAGGCAGCCTTAGCACGCCTAGAGACGGCACAGGTCTTCCTCCAACTGGCGCCTCATTTGAGGGAAGACAGGACACCAGGTGACGTCCCCTTTCCCCTCCGCTACACAGCATGCCAGTCAGGCCCTGGGACCTCCACAGGGAGCAGGAGACCCAGGGGGCCTACCACACGTGAGGCAGCACCACCAGCTACGACCAGAACAAGGGTGAGGGCGGCCAGAAACACTCGACGACGGGCCAATCGCTGTTCGCATTGCAATGAGGTAGGCCACTTTGCAGATGAGTGCCCTGACCCCCATGTCCGATGCACACAGCATCGATGCCATGCCCCACGTACCCACCTTCACTACCAACCCTTGGACAACTGCCACTACCATCGAACAAGAGAGGCAGAACGAAACGAGCGAGAACGTGCCCTCACACCTCCTTCCCTGGTACTGCCTCATGGTATGTCCATCACTGACGAAGATCTGGCATTAGGGGACTACGTTCCCCACCTGGATGATTTTCTGGATGAGTAGGTGTGTGGAAACACCTCCCTGAAAGGAAGGGGATGGTGTCACGGACAGACTCTTGGTGTGTGCAGAAGGACAGCCTATGCGAAATTTTACTATATGCATCCTGACCCGTTCGAACTACTGTACAAACTGGTACGTCTCCATAAGGCTCCCTGGATCGCCTGAGGATCCATGTACTATTTGCTGTGTCTATGACTCGCCCTAACTCATCCCTGATGTATACTGTACTTGTGGGCAGTGTCCCAGCATTGTTCCAGACCCTAGGATCGGTACTTGTAGTATTGCGATCCTTCCTGTATTTAAGCAGACCCTGATACGAAGTTGAGCCCTAAGCTCGACTTAATTCTCAACTTGCAGCTTCTTCACACCGTCTGCTTAGAGGATAAGGGATCGCCATACGTTCTATCCCATCTCCTCTCATCAATTGTGTGACAGAGTCTTTCAGTCGCTCGTCTAGCTTTACTCCCTCAAGACTCTACCTAGTCTACCTGCTTAAAGGCGCAGGTATATACCGCTTAAGCTTGAGCGTTAAGCAAGCACATCCTTAGCTACACTACTTGGAAGGTTTAATCGTCTGACCTCGTTCGCATTAAACCTCCCAACTTGTGTCACACGCACCAGTGCTGGGTGGATTGTTGATAGCATCTACATTCCTATCGCACTTGTGTCTTCAGAGATTGAAGAGCGAGCATTACTACTCACTCTTCTCCCTCTGATAGCTTGCTAGGTCCGCTTGACCTCATTCTTGCAAGCTCTCTAGTCCAAGGCCCGCTGCAGCTATAACATTTCATGCCAAATCATGTGAGGTTGCTGGCCATCACAGTCTGCACTTAGACCTGTGCGGCTTGCTTCTGCACCTTGGCTAAGCTGAGCTTGTTTTTCTTTTTTTTTTTCTTTCCCATGTTTGAATCAAGCGTGTGTCAATCCACAGTGTTGGGGAGCTCATGACCAAGAGGTGGAAAATACATTCTGCAAGTTGAAAGGCCTGCGAGCATGTTGTCAGCACGGAAGATGGGTAATAGGTAGAGGTCTAGTTTTCAAGATGACAAGGATTGCCTTTGTTGCTTTCTTTGGAGACATGTTTCTACGCACATTCGTGTTGTACGGTACCTATGCTTTTACGCTTTGCTCCGCTTGTTGGCAAGATTGGGTTAAGGTTTACGGTTTACCGTCGTCACATGGAGGGAGCCCAAGTGCTTTATCTAGCACTCAACCAACCCTACTAATCATTCAAGAGTAATTTCATAGAAATCATAGAAATATTTTTAGCTATGCTCTTCTACTACTGTAGACTGGTCATTTCTTCTACTTAAATCAAGAGTGGTTCCCAGACCCATCAGTGGAGGATAAGTGGGGAGTGAGGAGGGAATCTGTTAGGGCTTGTAACCGACACCCCGTCAATCACTTCCGATTTCCCCTCCCGACTCAACCAGAAAAAATACTCCTAGACCTGTAGGGATCTAAGAGGGGTTCCGCGTGTCCGGATCCCCTATCCTTCGTATTGCTGCCCTTACTACACACTGCGTCTACGGTAGCGCTTAATATCGCCGCTTATGCAGTAGACTTGGCTAGCCATCGATGGGCGTCCTTGTTTGGTATCCGACCCAGGCGCCACGGACGATGACGGTGATGGAATGTAGGCAGAGAGGATGGGGAGAGCGAGCCAGAAATGACGGTTAGTTTGCATCGCCGTGATACATGCCGGAGCTGCCATTGCCTTCCCAGTCACGTCCACGACTCGGTCAGATCAGCGATAATAGTTGCTACTCACATCATCCTCATCATGGATAAGGGGTTCGCCCAAGCCAGCAACGATCGGCTCCTGTGGTTCCATTGCCGCGTTAGTCTAGTTACGCTGACAGCCTGTCAGTCCATGCACTGTCCATGCTCAATGTCACTACGTAGCAGAGCGATACGCACACGGACCTTGTCGAGGTCACGAGCATTGCATGCATAGCCCATGATGCTTTTGTGCGAGTCAATGGCAAGAGCACTCACCTGATGAGCCTCGCTGGTAGACTCGGAGCTGGCGTATAGCTTAAGTTCTGAGCGTTCGAATTGAGATAGGCCAGTGCTTTGCTGAGATGGCAAAGCAAATCGCCCTCTGCGCTAAACGAATAGAGGACACGCAGCAGCACATTACGAGGATGAACAAAGAATTCGAGTCGGTGCACAGCGGTGACCTCCTGAGGCAGCTCATTGTTTGAGGCTTCGGGCATGTAGGCATGGATGATGAACGAGGGAAACAGATGAACTGTCCCTGTCGGATCGTGCTCGAGAAGTTGAACCTTGGTCGATGTGAACGTCCAGCAGACTGACGTATATGGGGGCAGAACTAGTGGAAAATATATTTGTGCGGAGACGAGGGGGGGAGGAGGCGTCGTTGATAGGACAGTTGGGTGAGAGCGTTTCCGAAGAGTAGCACCCGCCATGGAGGAAGAGAATGGGGGAAGGTGTCGACAGGTGAGAGGATGCGACACCTATGATTCCTGGATCCGGAATGGGGGTAATTTGCAGCGCCCAGCGATGTCAAAGCCAGCCGTAGATGTTGGAGGGACAGACGCCTTCTGAGCCGAGGACGGATGGCGAAATGTGTCTTTTCGAGAAGCAGGACTTGTTGGTGCACGACGATAAATCGTCTAGTGCCAGGGTGTGTCTGTTTAAGGCAAGGAGGGAAACGAATGAAGAGAAGTGTTCGATAATTCCTGATATGGAAAAGAAACATACCTTCCATTCCATGTGCTCACAGGACACAAATTGGGTCATGAGTATGACATAAGCTCGCTAGAAATTTACACGTTTGACTCCCAGTCAGACTTCGACTCGGACATTGCCTCTTTCCGTCAGATGCATCCCGACTACCGTGTGCTTCTTAACGATGCTCCAACTTTGTATACTACCGTGCCAGCGGTGTCAGTGATACAATACGGCCTCATGTTCGTATAAATGACCTCTAATACCATCCTGTTCCAAATGCAATGTTCACTCAACTTCACTCACGTCCAGACCTCTCTAAGCCAAGCAACCAGTCTCTACTGTATTCTTTGTATTTTCTCTCTTTCCACCCGCTTCTCATTAGTCCGTTTTACCATTGGCCCGACACCGGGACGACTGACATCTCCGAGTCCACTTACACCAACAACAATGCTCCTTTATCTTGCACAGCCTCAGTCCAGTTAGCGCTCAACTCTAGCTTTGCACCTATCAAATTTGGGTAATCACAATTGCGTCTGTGTGCGAATACAGTACATAATCCATCGATAACAGTGCATGCCCGTCGCCTCAACCCTCTGCCCCACACATCCCTACTGTTAAGCCATCACTACCTCCAGGTGAACCAACTCCCTTCTCCCTAACGATACCACTTCTCCCCTACTCTTGGGATGGCTGACCAGCCAGGATCCGCTCGTTTCCAAGCCCTTTTCGAGTCTGCCCTCCAGAGTTATGAGAAAAAGACAAAAGTCACATTATCCGGGCATCCACTCGCCCTGAAACTCCAGAGTTGCGACTCAGTCGACGACATTACCAACCTCCTCCAAGACAGAGCACAGGCCTTCGAAGATTTTCAAGCAAAGAGTAGAATGATGAAAGCACTCAGGGCTACTGTATCGATATTAGCCCCACTTTCTAAGGCAGTCACCCTCGCGGACGACTTCGGCGTGGTATGTCAGAGATGCTGATGGCGTGTTTCACCTTCCTGACTGTTTCGCTTTTAGACACTATTTCTGCCTGTGAAAACGATTCATGCTGGTCTCGGCATCCTTCTTGATGTCCGTGCCGTTCTCTAGTCCGTATATAAATATACTTCTGACATCCAAGTGGAACAGACGGCCAATGGGGTGATATCCGAATGCGAAGTACTGGCCGACCTGCTCGAAACGATCGAACGCTTCGTCGTTAATCGTTTCAAAATATATATGGAAGTCACTCCTACGCCCGAAATGAATAATATGCTGGCCAGCTTTATCGAGGAGCTAATCTCCACGCTTGCTCGGGTGACTCAAAAGCTCGAGCGGCGACGGTTGCGTGAGTGCTTTCTTGCTGGTATTATACCTTACTCAGTGCGACACAGTCAGACTCGCAAAGAATTTTTTTGGGGCCAAGGACATCAGCAAGGCCCGGCAGAGGCTGGACCGACTGATACAAGAAGAGGTTGCGAATGTAGGAGCTCAGCTTCTCAGAGATGTCGACGGAATCAAAAAGATCCTGGGTGGTGGGCCAACATAGTCGGCTTGTCATCTGCCGTTTATTGAACCTACTTCTCTCTAGATGGCAATGCATCACCTGAAGGTGTCCGGAAAGTCCCCGGTATGTCTTATTGGCGACGAACTTCTTCCGTGTCTGACCGAGCACTAGATCAAATGACAAACAAAGTGGATCAGTCTAAACGTCCGTTGTCACACTACGTTGGCATCGCTGCGTTGAAGTGCTGAGGTCGTCTCACAGGTATCGAGTTGCGGAAAAGGATTCATAAATGGCTCTATCCCCCGGATCCATGGGTAAATTACAATTTCGCCAGCAAATCACGGCATGGCGATACCGGGGACTGGTTCGTTAAAGGTGACACGCTCTCAAAATGGAAAGAATCTGGACCTAGTTCCTTGCTATGGATCCATGGGAAACGTGAGTTACTGTCCATGCTTACTCTTTGGCAGGGCAGCCGCTGACACTTACCCCTTTTTGTAGCGGGTGCTGGCAAGAGTGTCATTTGGTACATTAACCCTATATACATTCGTCTCGAGAACTTACCGTACTATCCAGTTCCACAGTCATCAAGGACATCAAGAAAATGCACGAATCGGGACGCGCATCACTCGCCATGTTTTACTATACCTTCGCGGAGGATCAAAAGAAGGACCTCCGTGGGCTCCTCTCATCGGTTCTATACCAACTTTACGACCAGTCCGATTCCTACTACAATATCTTCTCTAACTTCTATTCGGCCCACTGCGATGGCACACAAAGTCCCAGCGACGGCGACCTTGCGGGGTTTCTTAAGCATTTGTTGAGAAACCCAGGACCACAGGCGATATATCTTGTCATTGATGGCCTTGACGAATGTCCAAGTGCTTCTGCTCAGCTGTTACCCCGCAAGGAAGTCCTTTCGCTTTTAGAGGACCTTGTCGAAGAAAATTTCACAAATCTGCGGATATGCGTCACGAGCCGACCCGAGACCGACATTCAGACTATCCTCGAGCCTCTAGCATTCTGTTCCGTTTCATTACACACCCAGCCTGGACAAAGTGAAGACATTGAGAACTATATCGAGTCGTTCGTTAGCAATGATGGAAACATGCAAAATTGGACTCCGGAGTGCAGGAAACTCGTGATTAATGTCCTGACAGAAAGGGCGGATGGCATGTAAGGCAAATATCATATCATTTCTTCATAATTCTCACCCGTTCGTCCCTGGTAGGTTCCGCTGGGCGGATTGCCAGCTAAAGTACCTCGCCGACTGCAATCCAGCGGATATCCAACAAGCTCTGGACAAGTTGCCGGAGACGCTCGATGAGACATATGAACGTACTTTGCGAGGGATCAAAGAGGCGAAGTGGAGATCTGCCCGGCGTCTTCTCCTTTGCGTTGCCGCAGCTTCCCGGCCGCTCAAAGTCGGGGAACTGGCGGAAATTCTCGCTTTTAATTTCGACGCAGGCCAGATTCCGACATTTCACGAGAATTGGCGCCTGAATAATCCGGTAAAAGCGGTGCTGTCCACATGCTCCACGTTGCTTTCCGTCGTCGAGGGCCGGGATTCTCAAGTCGTACGATTTGCACATTTCTCGGTCAAAGAGTTCCTGATGTCTGCCCGCCTTGCCGAAAAAGATGACATGATTTCCCGCCGTTATCACATTTCCATGACACATGCCCATACCCTCGTCACCCAAGCATGTCTCGGTATACTATTGTACCTGGACAAAAACATCATCAGAGACGACCTGAAGAAATTTCCTCTCGCACAATATGCTGCGGAGCACTGGGTGGAGCATGCTCGTTTCGAGGGTGTGTCGCAAAACGTTGCTGAAGGGATGAAGCAACTCTTCGACCGGAAGAAACACCATCTTGCAGTTTGGCTCTGGATATGTGACCCCACGGTGTCCTGGTGGAAGCGAGACGAATCAGCCGGACGACCATTGCCGCCCCGTGGAACCCCCCTACATTACGCTGTTTTTTGTGGTCTGCATGACATTGTAAAGGTCTTGGCCGTTGAGCATCCACAGGATATGAAGGCTCGGTGCTTCGATGAGAATACAACACCTTTGCATCTGGCGTTGTGTGAAGGTCATGTGGATCTCGCGCAACTCCTGATCGAGCGCGGCGCCGACCCGTCGGCTGGGGACAAGGACAGGTCACCGCTGCATCTCGCGTTCAAAGAGGGTTATGTTGGGCTAGCGTGGTTCCTGATCGAGCGCGGCGCCGACCTGTCCGCTGTTGACAAGGACCGACAGACACCGCTGCATCGGGCGTCCTATGGGGGTCATGTGGAGCTCGCGCGGCTTCTGATCGAGCGCGGCGCCGACCCATCCACCGTTGACAAGGACCGGCAGACACCACTGCATCTGGCGTCCTATCGGGGTCATGTGGAGCTCGCGCAGCTCCTGATCGAGTGCGGCGCCGACCCGTCTGCCGTTGACAAGGACCGGCAGACACCGCTGCATCGGACGTCCTATGGGGGTCATGTGGAGCTCGCGCGGCTCCTGATCGAGCACGGCGCCGACCCGTCCGCCATTGACTATTACAGGGAGACACCACTGCATCTGGCGTTCGACCTGGGTCATGGGGAGTTCGCGCGGCTCCTGATCGAGCACGGCGCCGACACGTCCACCGTTGACGAGGACCGGCAGACACGGCTGCATCGGGCGTCCTCCAAGGGTCATGTGGAGCTCGCGCGGCTCCTGATCGAGCGCGGCGCCGACCCGTCCGCCGCTGACAAGGACCGGCAGACACCGCTGCATCGGGCGTCCTATCGGGGTCATGTGGAGCTCGCACGGCTCCTGATCAAGCGCGGCGCTGACCCGTCCGCCGTGGACAAGTACGGGCAGACACCACTGCATCGGGCATCCTCTGGGGGTCATGTGGAGCTCGCGCGGCTCCTGGTCGAGTGCGGCGCCGACCCGTCGACCGGGGACGAGGCCGGGCGGACACCGCTGCATCTGGCGTCCTCCGAGGGTCATGTGGAGCTCGCGCAGCTCCTCACACAGTGCCGATGCAACAACCAGGCTACATTGCAGAAGATCGAACATTCGAAGCTATTCAATTGAAACACCATCCTATCGGGTCCCCCCCCCTAACCGGAGTCCACTAGTACTTATGGAATTTACATAGCATATAGGGTACATTGTCCCACCGCTCCTGTGGCACAATGTCGATTGCAACTGTGAACTCTTTGACTCCAGACTTCCACTCGCGTTCCGTCTCGTAATTTCCCCCTCTTCGCTTATCTTCAACTCTTACCTATCTCGATATAGAAGTCTTTTGCCTTACGCCTTACCTAGGGGTGCGCACCGTACTGTAACGGCATATGGCCGTAGATATACGGTGTGCCTACGGTTACGGTCATGCCATATCCGTAGCCATAGGCAATATTTTGAGACCCTCACGGTACGGACGGCCGTACAGGTAATTTGAGCATGAGAAAGAAAAGTAAGGGCACGGGCCGAAGTGTCCGCGTGGCCCCAAAACATTGACGGTGGCGACAGTGCTAGCAAAACAAGACAACGATGGGCACGAGGGAAGGTAGGTGGCCGCTTTCAATGGTGGTGCTGCCAAACTGATTTGTATTTGGTGCGAATAGGCAATTGACCATGCCTAGCGCTCTCGCTCTTCTGGCCTCAAAAGGCCTCGTTCACTGGCGCATTCGCTCTACCGGCCTCAATAGGCCTCGTCGTCCTGTGTGCCACCTTCCATGGCAGCTTCTTTCTGGGCTTGCAAGTGCCCAGTCCATCCAAGGTGGTCGACGCGCCCTCCGGCGGCGTCTCTTGCGGTGGCAGGGTGCGCTCTGTCGCACTCTCTCGACGGTCGCGGCGGCTCGAGCGTTCGCTCGCCGTCCCTTGGGCACTCTCGTGGCCCCAAGGCATCCTCGCCTTCTCGCCCGGTCGGTATGGCTTTCGGCGGCAGCAGTGGTGCCTCGAGCATCGGCTCGCGCTCATTTGGGTCGAGTCGCCGCGCCTTGTTGCGCGCGCGCTCACCCTCTCTCGTGTTGAGTTGCCGCATCGCGTCACGCACACGCCCGCCCTCTCCTGGATTGCCTCGCGGTGCGGTGTCACGCGCGCTCGCGTTGCCTTGCGGCGGCAGTGCCTCGGGCACTTGCTCGCCCTTGGCCGAGTCGCTTTGTGGCGTCGTGTCGGGATTGCGCCGCGCCACTCCCTCTGCCCAGGGTTCCAACGCCTCGGGCTCGGCGGTAGCGGCTTCTTGAGTCGCGCCAATGAGTTCGGCGCCGGCGGTGCCCTCGGTGGGGACAGGTGCGACCTTCGCAGTCGGCGGCACTCCCCCTGACTCCTGCGCATCAGCGCGAGCAGGTTCTGTCGCCCCTCGAGCAATACTGATGCCACTGTGCAGGCTTCCAAATCGGGTAAGAGTGCCCGTGTTGGGCCAGGGTTCCGAGCACGTGTGGCCCCTCTCGTTGATGACAGGTCTCCATGCCTGGTGCGTGCGGACATGTCAGTGGGCCTTTGGGATAATGACGGCTTACTCCAGGACGACGGAGCTTCGTGATTTCGGGTCGGGAAGGTTGGGCGGGCGCCCATGCGGGACTCCAAGAGTCAACTTACCCTCCAGTTCACGTCCCTGCGACTGGCCATTGAGCCACATCGCTCGCTGCGGTGGCTTGCCCCGGGGCGACTCCAACAGTTCCCCCTCAATGATGGAGCGCTCGAGCACAAGCATATCAGGTGGTTCCACGGCCTCCTCTGGCGGTGGTGGGTCATATGGCAGCACCTGACCTGATGCTGTGCATCGGCTGTGCACTTTGGGATAATGCGGATCGTCGGGGGCAAGATCGCGCTGGTCCTAATAGATCGGAATGGAAGATCAAAATGGAGGAATATTGTCATGATGAAATACGGCCGTACTACGGCCGTGATGCTACGGTCAATACGGCACAAACCCATACTGTAGCCGTACCGTAAGGTGTCCAGCGAGAGGGCCTACGGTACGGTAGCTGTACCACATTACGGCCGTACCGTAGCCGTATGTACGGCGACGGCGCGCAGCCCTAGCCTTACCTCGTTCTTCCCTTTCTTTCCAACACTACCCCGGCCAGGGAATCGTGATTCGACACCCCCCCTTGGACAGACACAACTACTTGGACCCGACAAGTCAGACTGTGATGGGTCGTGCTAGCCAATGGCCTAGGTCCTACTCATGCCTTCCTCTTGAGCTTGTGTGCGCGATATCAGCCATCCTCGTGCGGGAGTATTCCATTTTACAATTTAGAGTGTTCGTCCTTGAACACTTATTGCGCCGCCTTTCTTTGTTTACCATTTCATATTTGTATAACCAATTTCTGAGTACGTTACAGTATGACGATTCGCCTTTCCGTACTTGCCGTTTTTCACTAGTCTGAATACATTTTCTGAGAATAACTGTCATGTTCTCTGAAATTGGCAGTGGCGATCATACCAGACGCTTTGGTCGTACAGCCCACTGCTGCGAACAGGTTCCTTTCGGGCATGAAGCACAATGTACAGCTATATGATAGGCTCGGCCTCTCCCTCTGCCCCACGTATTGCCCTCGCGTTCTCGTCAAGGTTCTCACCTGCGCCATCATCAAGGCCAATCGCACGCACGTGGCTCGGTGCCATGGCGCCGCCTTCCCCTACGAGGCCTTCGCCAATGCTTCCTGGTACGATGACGACGACATAGTAGGCGAGGAGCCATGCCTTCCCCACCGAAGGCTTGAATCTAGATACAAACAAAAACGGAGGGAGTACATCAATGGGTACCCAATTCTATGGCACCACAGGCATTGGTCCCAAGTCTACTTACGCATCTGCTCCCTCCGCACTGCATCATCGCCCTCGTGTGGCAACAATGCCAAAATTAAATATGATGGTGCGGCCGCTGCCGCAGACAGAAACAGAAACGGTGAAGGCGCCACGCTGTCTGAAGCGGCGGGAGATGATGAGGCTTTGATACCGGTTTTGAATGGGAGGAGACGGGCCGGGTGTGATTGTGAGCGCCGTGATGACCTGGGCGTGGAGCTGATCGGTGAAAGGACGCGAGCCGCGAAATAAAGTCAGAAGCAGAGACAAGGCCATTTAAGCTTTCAATATGCGTGCGTGCATGGACAGTGGCATGTCACG
>QFEY01000246.1:0-37052 GCA_003316435.1 Russula virescens
CCCTGTCAACGGTTAGTTCGTCGATTGCCTTGCGATACTCAAGAGCGAAGGCAAGCATATTGTATGTCGAATTCCAGTGCGTCGGAACGTCACACAGCATCATCCGAACAGCAAGGGGTTTGGGATCAGAAAGGCTAGCATTGTTTGCAAGGTCTTTGAGGAGCTGGATCCAGCGAGGGAGTAGGATCATAGACAAGTTTTTGATGGCGTATGCAAGCTTTCGTAGCTGGATTATGTGAGACGTTAGTTACCAGTTCACCATTAGAGTTTGATCTGCGTTCGAACTTACCTTTACCAGCACAACACGCACCGGATGGACTGCCAAATCAAGTTCATCTCGCTCCTCCTGTGACATCCCCTCGCATGGGTCGACCTGTCCCTCTTCTCTATCGTCATCGTCGTCCACTTGTTCGTCCATAGCAGCTCCCTCCACCTCAATATCTCCGGCAAGGTCCACCAGCGCTTGCAACACCACATCAAGCGCTTCACCGGCTTTCGCTTTTGGCATGTCGAATTGACGAAGAATTACTTTGACGACTAGGTTCAAAACATGTGTAAAACAGCACATTCTATTTGCAGCACCCGGGAATGAGGTGACTAGTTCAGCAAGTGCCTCAATCATTGTGTCGTTCGGTGATGCATTGTTGCAGGTAACGCTGAGAATCTGGCACACAAGATGAGTCACTTTTTGTCATATAAATGATCTGACAGGCTTACTTTGTGTGCTATCCCAAAGTCATTCAATATTTTCGTGAACGCTGATGCAAGGTTTATGCCAGTGTGGGACTTTGCCACCTCGACAAGGTCGAGTAGGAGACACATTGGCTGTCCATTTTTCTCGAAGTGGACTGTTACGGCGACATAGGCTTTGTGATTCGGTGAAGTCCACACGTCTGTCCCGAAGCTGAGGGCTCCATCATATTCCTAGGCAAGTCAAATTTTTCGTTTCGCTTCATATTGCTGACTAGAACTCTTACTTGGAGCATCTTCGCGATCCTACCACGGACCTTCGTAAACACTTGCTTAACATCACGCGAGACGGTGGAAGCCGAGGGTATGTAGTATTCTGGCCTGCCTGTCTTCATCAGGCATTGGAACCCTCGATCGCTGACAATCGAAAAAGGGCGCATGCTTTCCGACACCCAACGAATGATTTCGGCCCTGATCGATACATTAGACAGGATAGGTAACTGTTCCTTGCCACGAACCTAGTTTGGGCCTTGGTGTGTTGGCGATGAGAGTAGGTTACTTTTCCTTTTCCCTTCCTCTCGAACGCTGCTGTGATTGACCCATCTTTCAGCTTCTTAGCTTTGCCTAACCCTTCCCGGGCACTGTCAAGGTCACCAGAAGCATCTGCGCTGCACAAGATATCATCTCCCCAACACACCCGCACATGCTTTTGAAGATTGCCTGTTGATTTGCAGTCGGATGTATCAAGGTAACGTCGCACTATCCTTGAGTTCTTGCCACGCCCCTTACAGCTTGATGCAGTACACCGGAATTCGTGGACATGCCATCCATCAACAGTCACGATGGATGGGACCGGCTCGAAGAACGTGTATATTGAAGACACCCACTCACGAGACAGTTGCTCTAGTGGGGAAAACGGTGAGTGCAGGCTTATTTTCCTATTTTTTATTGACTCACCAAGTTCTTCTTCCGCAGTCTCAATAGGTTCTGATACCTCTGGCCCATCCAGCATCTCAATACCATCACTTCCATTGTCACTTCCATCAGCGGTCCCGAGGGAATTCGGGTTTTTAGGTGCACACCTTGCTGATGAATTGTCTTCATCCTTGTCCTCTTCAACTAATGAAAGATGTTCTCGATGTTTTACGGATGCAGTGTGAGCAGTGATAGCTGACAGCTTGAGGCGTTTGGTGATAATGTTGCTCTCCGTGCTGACATTGTTTCCATCAGTTATGCTGGACAAAACCCTCCTTTTCCAGCCTTCAAGTGTCTCACTTTGTGTTGTGGGAGGTCCTGTGAGTTTTGATGGGGTGGGAGCCATTGTGAAGGTTGTTGAGATGTAAAATAATTGTTCGTAGTTGTAATTTACATGGCCAGTAGCGGCTTAGAAAATAAGGCTACTACCCGTCTTACCTGTCAAACCCGTTGCCATGGGTGTGGGTTGGGTGCAGGTACCTTATACTCGACCCGTACCTGTACCCACCTGACCCATACCCGCATACCCATGTGGGTTTGTAAACCCATGACATGCACTACCCACTGGAATCTATAAAAACTACCTCCCATCATCATTCAGACCCCAGCATTCCACACTGGCTCCTATCACTCCCCGTCCTCCATCCCCAAACCACAAGCTCACCTACAACCCCAAAAGGCACTTCCAATTCCAATTCCAACCCCAACAAAACCTCCATACCTTCGCCTTTCACTTCCTCAACAAAGTCCCTCCATCTCACGCTTGAGAACACTCCTACTTCTGCCACATCTCCCTCTGCCCCTACCACCGATAAAAGCTGGAGCCCAACCCTGAACCCCTTGATAACCACCAAGGCTCCTTCTGCCCCTACTTCACCGTCTTTCCTATCAATGCCCCCATCTACAAAGTCTACCTCCCATTCGACCACTGCTTTCTCTTCGACTGCAACTGTCCTTACGAGACGTGCTCATACCACGACCATTTGTAAAAACTGGACCCCGACACAGCTGCCATCCTCCCCATACTCGCTTATCTCATGTCCATCTGCAACGAGTCCCCTGCCCGCAACGAGTCCCCCATGTCGGACTCACCACTCCCTGTGCCACCTCCGACTCTCGCTCTGCTCTCCATCCATCCCCTTTGTAGCCCCACTGAAGGCCCCAATCTCAACCCTGAAGCCATCGCCATGGGGCGTCTCTCCCCTTCCACCACCCGCAATGCCCTCACAGCGGGTTTTGACTTCCCTGTCCCCATACTCCGTGCCATGTGCACTGCGCTCGCCAACACCATCGACAAGTGCCAGAATGTATACGACGCCCGTACCCGTATCCTTACCGAACGTGCCGAAGCAGCTGAAACCAAGTTACTGGACCAAGGACCCCAGTACCACATCCCCCGTGATGGCTACGAAACAGCCATCAGAAACTCAGCCTGCAAAAGCATCCATATCCCAGCAGGTAATGGGGTGTTCAGGAAAGCGCGATGGGTCAAGTTGCTGGGAGGCGGGAGAGTGGCTGCCTACTTCCAGGGACAAGACACCAACGAGGACCCCTATGTCTGCAACATCACAGCCCCTTACAACTGCGACAAAGACAACCCCACGGAGCCAATTGCACCTTGGTTCCATAGGATGCTCATTGGGTCCCCTGCTAACTTTGCAGTCTTGCGTGCCAAAACTGATGCCCTCTTCGACTGGGGGTACACTGCGGAAATCACTCGTTACCGCACCATCCAGCAAGACATTGCCACTCTGCAGGATAAGATTGAACTCTTCCAGATGGATCTGGAGAGCATGCGGGAAGCCCGGAGCGTATGTGAGGGTAGGATCGTTAGCTCACGTGTTCAGCAACAGGTTGGACACCTCAAGGGAAGATTCTCGCCCTATCCCACTATGCGTCAATCAGGGTGGAAGGAACGGGTCAAGACTAGGGTTGCAGCACATTGTGCCTCGCAGGGGCTCGACAACTAGCAGGAGGGTGATGTTACCGGCCTCCTGGATTGCAGGTGTAAGTTGTGGGAACCGGCCCAATGGTAATGGAGTTGGAGTGGACTGCCTCGTGTACTAACATGTGATTGTTCTATTGTTCCCGTGTCTGCCTCGTGTTTTGCCTCATGTTTAAAGATAGTACCTTATGACTGTACGCCTCAAGTTAGTAGCATGTATCCTAGCTTAGTAAGCAGTCCATAAGTAGTATATAAGCTACGCCTTGCTGTCCCTAAGACGGCAAGTTGAGTCTCCTGTCTCAGTAGCCTCAATATACTCCTTTTCTCCATCTATACTGTGGGTGGCTATTGGGTTGGAGCCCATTTAGTGGGAACCCTTACCAGTCAAAGCTGTAGACGACACTTCAGAGTCGTCTCTCTCATCCTTATTATCAACTTAGTGCATCTCAAGCACTGCTTAGCAGTCAGGCTATCCCTTCGAGCTTAGTCTATTGTCGACTGCACCACGTGGCGGTGACACAGTGGGTAGGGTTGGACTGGAGGACACCATTGACTTCGTGCTGGATGCAGAGTCCCATGCATTGTTGATCAACCCAGTCATCGACATCTTTTCTGGTGATAAGAGTAAGGAACAATGCCAATTGACGGTAGTAGTTGGAAAAGACTTCTTTGTCTGTGTTGACCATCATCCATCCTTCAAACTTTCTTAGGAAGGCTTCACTTTCGCTACACTTCCCTGTGAAGATTGGCGGCATCACCCCGTAAAGTGATCCACCATTGCCTGTTTGGGTGGTCTGCTGGGTCTGTTGGGTTCCTCCTACTACAGTGGTCTGGATACTGGCCATTGGTGCATGTTGTGAGTGAGCAACTGAAGGTAGGTTCGTGGTTTCTTGGGTCTGGGTAGGGAGCACAATGGTTATGGGTGTGATATCTGTGGGGATAGTTCCACCAGCAATAATGTGTTGTTCAAGAGCTGGAGTGAGTTCGGGAGTCAGTTCTCTGGTGAGTGGTTTAGTGTTGCGGCAGCCCGGTAGCTGGAGCCAAGCCAAAGCCAAGCTGTAATGAGCTGGCCTATTTCCATATCAGGCAGAGCCAAGCCATGGGTTCTTCATTCACTGAGCTGGGTCGAGCCGAGCCAGTCAAAATGCTGGCTTTCTCCTTATTTGATTCCAGCTCAGCTCAAAAGCAGCTGACTCAGCTGCTGCTACATGGGCTCGTGCAACTTTTTTGACCAAGTGCATAAACCCAGCACAACAAAAAGTGAAGGAATGCTATCCTTACCTCAATATCTTTCATTGCTCTATCACCTTCCATTGTCTGCAATGCAATGTTTCCCTTTTACCCAGCATTCGAAGTACCTCGAGAGTCATTCAGCTTTGGTTCTCGCCCCAATTGGGGCTGAGCACGACAGTTTTCATGCCTCCTAGTATGTTTTTTCTGTTCTCCTTCTTGTTTTACTAACATATAATTTACTTTTAGACATTTCGGCTTTAAACAAAGGTTGCTGCTCCCTTCACGGCATGACAATGATTCCCTTCTCCGACAAGTCCATCCTCATCTCTTTCGCCCCATGTCGTCCCTCTCGCCCCTCTTTCATTCCTCCCTTGTTCTTGTTCCCTGGGATGTGTATATGCATGTTACTACACGTTTTCCCCTCGTAGCTACCATTCTTGATGTACTTTAACTGAATCCTTTGACTTCTGGCATATATGATCACTGTTTGCTTTGCCAATATAATCAGCCGCTCGAACACTGCTTACTTCATGTGGTCATAAGTTTACAGCGTGGGGTCGATTGCATCAATCCGTCGGTGCGATGCATGCCAGTGAGCCCACAAAGCTGCTTATACAGCACCTGACAATGCGTCCTTTCTAAGAATGCATAGACTCGAACCCCTCATCAGCCTGCCTGGCATGCCAACTCTGTCACAAAATTCTTTTCCAAGTTCACATACAATATGTCTTATACGAAAAAATTGTTCTGATACATGGAAACTACAACAAAATTGGCCTTTAATTGTCCTACATCAACCTTCCCATCTAAGAAACTGAAAATACAATGGGAGGGGTTGGAAACAGCGATAAATCCAACCTAAGATTGAGCCTTGCATTTTCTGTGGGGTTTGATCATGTGATCTGAATAAGGAGACAATGTGCAATTGGAAGAACGAAGCCTAAACGAATCACAACTGACATGCTTCAGTATCAGTTACGCATTCAGAATTCAAAATGCAAGGATTACTCACATCCAGTCACTGAGAACAAGCGTGGGGTCTGCACTGGCGCAGACGCAGACAGAGGCAGGCTCCTTGTCGTGCTGGTAGGTCATGCACTGTGAAAGGATTGAGTAAAGGTATTCATAGTCTGGTTTCTTGTTGAAGTCAAGCAATTGGATGTGCGTGATGAAGTTGCAGAAGATTGTGGGCAAGCCTTCGCATAGTGTTCCCATTGGGATCGATAATTTCTTGCTAAGTATTGTTTCCGACCATTCACCAGGACTGCTGCCCCAAGGTAAGCTGCCGTGGGCTGAATAAATGATGGTATAGGCAAGAGATTCCAGGTCATCACATCGTGACTGGGTAAATCCTTGCTGGCCGTTAATGGACATGAATGGAAGAGTACCGACAGTCGAGCGATCCTTGGTGTGTGGGATATAAACATAAGTGGCGGGATTGCAGAATCACTGTGCCAAACCAAAGTCAATGAGGAAGACATTAGGGGTATGGTTATCAACTTGGATCATAAAATTTGCTGGCTTGATGTCATGATGGATGTAGTGTCGCGCATGTAGCAACACAACTGCTGAGAGCTGGATGTGAGAGTTCAGCACGGTCTTGCTTTGTATATAGCAGATGCACCATCTGGGAGGCATATGAGAATATCATCGTAGAGTCGAACCGTCGCTTGCTGATCAAATTGCCAAGTGAGGTTCCAAGATACTCTAGGACAATAATCTCATGTATGCCTTCTTTGCCGTACCAGAGAACTCGAGAGATGCCTGCACTACCAGAGATTGTCTTATACACGTCATGCTCGTAGCTCAGCCTTAAAGTCGAGCCTCCTGTATGTCCTACTTTCAGAGTGACTTCATTCTCAGTCAGAATATCTTTCCCTAGAAAGATGCTCTCTAGGAAGGGTCAGCAAGATGAATCAAACCTGAGTTGGGCTTACCGGATACACCTGAACCAAGCAGTTTTCCTACTCTGTATTGGCCATTGATGCACACAAAATCAGGTTTAACAGAAACAGTTCATTCCTGGGAGAGTAGTCGTGGGCTTTGAGCAGCCATGATGGTCACCAGTGTTGAGTGAAGAAAGCTAAAAAAATTGTCGGCCATGTTTGCGTTTCGAAAACATTGAAAGTAACTCCAATGTTGAATTTATGTTACACCTCTCGCATTGATACGCACAGAAATACAGTATCATCATTACATAACAAAAAGTCCTCAACATGAGCTACAAAAATTGCATATACGACAAGTCTGAGATGCTGGCCACACAGACACATCATTTTTGGGTAGTGCTAGAGTCCTCTCCATCCACTTTATTCTCAAGAAAGTCCTTCAAAATAGCATCCATTGGAGCATCGGGATTATCGGGATCTTCTATGAGAAGATTCCCAAGGAGGTCTTGATCCAGGATTGACATGTCACACATGGCCAGTTCTGGTGTCGCCCATCCTTCCATGAAATTGAGACGCTTCTTCTTGAGCAAGAACTTGAGTAATTGGAGGGCCTCCATGAGCACCAGGCTCACTCAGTTTCGTTTTGCAGTGTCTGTCTCCTTTGCCAATGAGAAGATGCATTCACAAGGCACAGATGTGGCCTGGATTGGAAGATAGTCCATGGCGATGGCATAAAGTGTCAGAAATTCTGTCTTATTGACCTATCAGGGAGGGGAGTGAGTCACTGTATGATCCAAAAATATCTATCTGACCTCCCAGAACCGCAAGATATCCATCTTGGAAGAAGAGAGTTCACCTGATGCATACTTCCGGTATTCCGTGTCTACTGTGAAAGCCTGAGGTGGGGAATCCCTTTCGTATACAGAACGTTTGAGTTGAAATTGTGTTGGCTCATTGCTGTCTTCTTTGTCGTCGAGTGGAGCAGCAGGGGCAGTGGCATCCAATTCTGTTGTCACTGGCATGGACAAGCTTTGATGGTGATACCGACACATCTGCATGAAGAAATGTTCGAAATATGGAACACGATTATAAATTGTACTTACAAGGTTCAAAATCATCTCCTTGGACTTCTGGATATAGTCCTGGTCCCATTCGTTTTTGATCCATGACATGCGATTGGCAGGGTTAAGAACTGAAGGTCCAAGTTAGCGAGTCAGAGCGATGATATCGAGTTATGAACTTACACATGGTGATGACATATGCTGCTGTGTCGTCCATTTGAATATAATACTTTGTGGCCCAGCACACGCCAATTTCTGTCCAGAACCTGAGGATCTCATGCATTTCTCCAAGCTTTTCCAGGTCCATCATGAACATCTCAAAGTGGGAGATCGCATGCGACAAGACAGGTGTGGATTCAGACAACATGGCCTGTTGAAAATGGTGAGGAATCTGTCACTGCAATAAGCACTCGTCTTGCGGCCCGAGTCACCTAGCAAACTCACCTTCAAGACTGTTTCCAATCCTTCCAGAATTTCCCAGTCTAGCTCCGATAACTTGCAATGTGAAAATTCAGATAACTCGGTCTCGAGAAACATATTGACAGCCTATGCCAAGTATTCTGTTAGTCTTCACAGTCTAGTTGCAGCCCTTGAGATCAACTTACTGGTCGGAGTCGTCTCAGACGTCACAGCAGCAAGTAGACAGAATCCCACCTCGTTTTCACGTCCACCAGAGGTTCTAGGAGTGGGACTTTGATTTGAGTGTGTCAGGAGTCAATGTGCTTGAACCAGCCACAGTTGTTGCCATCTTGGATAAGCATACGAAAGGCTGTCCTGCGTTCATCTGAAGAATGTAAAAGACGAACAACCCTTTTCGCATGTTTGAGTGGGTCGCATTTAATGCCTTTGACCCATGACCTGAACTTGGGGCAAGCTTGTTTGTTGTAGCTGTCAGGGATATGCTGCTCCTCGACCTCATCATCGAAGTTGCCATCATCCAATGCATCGGAGTCATCGTGTTGGTCAATTGTTTCGCTGTCGTCGAAAGGAATGTTGAGCCCACCAAGATATGATTTGGAAGTAGAAGTAATGGAAGCAATGATGTGGGATGAGCAAATGTTGATGATGTGTGCGTAACACCGGATGCAATTATCCCGATGATCGAAGTTGACAAAGTCGGATATCTCGCGTCATTTGGCCAGATGAGACTGAAGTTCTTTCATGGCCACTGCGTTGTTCTTGGCATTGTCCAACATGAAGTGGCTGATCTGAAGCAAAAGTTGACATGCAAGCGCAAAGTATCATAGGGAATAAATACCTTGACTGTAACATTAGCCCGATCGAGCAGATGTAAGATTGTTCTCACAATGTTGATACCCATATGACTCTCCTTAAGGCAATGAAACCCAATCAATGCAGCTTTCAGTGAAAGTCGTCTGCTTGACTTGTCTACGGAAATCCAATGTGCGGTGAGTGCCAAAAACCCTGCCTTTTTCCTGTCTGACCAGATATCCGATGTGAAACTGATTTTCCCACAAGAATCCTATTGACTGAAGTTAGTAGAGAGGGAAGGCAGAATGCACAGACCCACAGAAAGCTCAGCTTTCAGCCTTTCGAAAGATTCCTTCCAGTGATGAATGATGGCTTCCCTCACCTTGTTGCAGTGAGGGATGTCAGCATCGACCAAGTCCTCGTGGAGGACCAGAAGCAACTGTTGAAACTCAAGGCACTCGATGACACGAATAGACTAAATATGTGTGAGAGTGCAAAGAGCAAGCGATCATTGGGACTTACCTGGTCATCCACGACAATAAAATGGATAAGATGTTGTAAAAAGACCGCCGGAGAGAACGACAGGACTGCCCAAATGCATGTAGCAACTTTCTTGTGTGTAGCTGCACCATCTGCATCCTTCGATAGTGGGAAATTCCACTGATGATCCTTAACCACCTGATCATAGTCATCAGTGTGGAGCTTGTAGAGATGCCTTCGAAGATTCTGGTTCCCAGTGTTTTTCGAATAAAGATAATTGGGTAACTTGCTTTTCTTGGTCTTGGTCTTGGATATCTTAGATTTATCGGACCCATACACTTTCCTGCTAATTTGTTAGAAGATGAAGTCACGGTCAGAAGACCCATGCTCACAAACATATCTTACAGGCTCTCTGCACCTTTTCGGCCTCATCCTCAGCATCAGGAAACTCTACATCCCTGAAGAAGTAAAAGATATCGAAGGCAGAATTTGTGTTAGTTGGTCCTCGCAGAATGCCTGGGGATTCCAGCTCCTCGGGTTCAGACATCATGATATTGTCTTGTCCTTCTTCGAGGTCAAACTCCTTACTGCTAATGATTTGTTCAAGAGGAGGGGTGACCTCCAAATTCGAGGATTAGATCAGAAACCCTCAGGGGTGAGAATAGAACAAGGGAACTCACTGTCGATTGGGTCCACTTGGATCCACAAGCGATGGTAGACTTGCTGGACTTGGATTGGGTCATGGTGAGGACGGCAAACAATCGGTGAAAATTCAGAAATTCATGCCTTTGAGTCAGACCAGGTTAATGAGCTGTGTACTTATATAACTTAAGATAACCAGTGTTGTGTCGAAAGATTATGTCCATGATTTTGCACTCAGCTGATGGACTAAACGAGATGAGTAAGCAAGCGAAAAGGTGTAGCCATAGTCTCGGGGGCAGCTACCTTTTCGCAATGTCGAGGGGTCAAGGGTAAGGATAATGAGTGAGATGTGGGTGAAATAAACAGATTGGGTGGGCACAACTACAGCTGGGGAGGATGGAGGATGGTGGCATGGTGGTTGTAGCATTACATAATGGCAAGCCAACAAACAGACTTTCAATGCATGTGGTGTGGAACAGTATACGATATATTCAGAAAAGTGGTATCGTGGGGTTCGGACATACAGTAAACAACATCGAGGCGAATACAATGCATAAGAGCGTAAGATAACATGCAACAAAGGACACCTAAAATGGACCCGACTTTGACTTCCTTACACTGCTTGCAGACACGTACACACCAGTAATCTCAGCTATGTCAACCGATCGCTTAGTACTAGACTGCATTTTGGTCTGCACATCATTAGACAGCAGCAAGGGTTGACGTACAGCCTTGTCGTCAGCAGGCCAGTCTTCCGCCAGTGACCTCCTGAAGTGGTGGAGTATGAGGTCACGGTTTTCGAGGCCATCCAGGATATCATTGTACTTTATGATTTCCGCCTCTATACCTTTCTCTGCCTTCTCGATACTTGATTGGTCATTCTTCAATGAGGCAAGGGTATATATGGCATTGAGGGGTGATGGCATCACTGGTCGCTTCTGGTGGCACACGCCAAGAATTTGCTTCAGATTGATGAGAAATGATGTATATGTTGGGTTGTTTTCAATGGCAATGTTCATCAAGGAGGCAACTTGCATGAAGTGATACTTGTCTTGGCCTCCAGTGTCGCGGAAGATCTTGGGGCTCATTGTGTCCTTGAGAAAGCTGGAGCGAATTCTGTCATCCCAGTTTGATTTCATGAATGAGAGGGTAATCCACAACAACACCCAGAATGCTGACTCCTGGTCGTGAAGGAAGGTCTGCGGGGTGTTGGGTGATTTGATAAGATCTGCTGCCATAAATTGCCATGTTCCCTGTTGGCAATATATGTCAGATACAAGTGGTCACGCTGCTTCAATAAAATTTACTTACAGTATGTCTATACTGACATGCAGCAGGGCACTGTTCCCCAGGAACCAAAGTCTTGCAGAGATCCCAATCGATGAGAAGTCCCCCTGATTCCTCGCCCTTGCTGTTGTCGACGATCAATATGTTACTGGGGCTTATGTCGTGGTGAAGGATACCAGCAGTGCAAGCTTCTTTGTGAGCTGTGTGAGGGTTAGGCTATAGCTCTGAGGCCAATAACAACGGGCAAACTTACTGATTAGTGCGTGATACACTGCCCTGACCAACTCCTTGCTGGACATGAAACTCTCGAGCTTTCAGCCAATTCTATCCAGAACTAGGCAGTAGTGCCAATGAGCCACAAAGTGCAACAAATCCTGAAATACCCCATCCTTGCCACTGAAATCATGTGTCCAAGTGTGATGAAAATGTTCCTCCCCAACATCCTCAGCCAGTGCACATTGAGTGATATTACAAACCCCGTGTTCTTGCAGCCTAGCATAAGTTTCGCCTTCAGAAGGGATGTCGTCCAAGTCGATGCACCAAGAATCCTTCAGAAAGACAGATTTCTTCGCTTGGATATCATAGGTGATTGACATTCAGGTCCAGCAACCCACGGGAATATCAGGTTGAGCATATGGTGTGCAAATGATGAGTTTATTTTTATTTCACCGTCGAGAAGGGTTGTAGATAGTTATGGTGAGAAGCAACGATGCGTCTGCGAAGGGTTGCAAGCCTTGCACCTTTCGCCATTCAGTGGTAGTGGTAGGGCAAACAGTGAGATCGCAGCCGCGAGCTGTGGGCGTTGCATCATTAAAGCAAGTGAGGAAGTCGAGAAGATGTGGCTGTCTATCATGGTAGATCGGCTTGGTGACAAGTGCACCACCACGGTCCCATCGAATCAATCTTGCATACTCTTTCAAAATGAGGACAGTGAAGAGATGGGTGCAGTATTGAGCACTCATTACCAAGGAAGCGTATGAAGTAAGCTGCCCTGCTATGTGCTGAGCAAGGGGAGTCGTGTTCATAAAGGGGTTCAAAGTCATTTTGCTGCAGCCGAGATTGCCAGAATTCTTGGGATCAACTGATGCTGGAGGTGCTGGAGATGATGCTGGTTCGACTAAAAAAGGGTCTTGATCTGATGTGGTCTTAAATTCAATGAGGCAGTCAATGGTAGACGAATTGAGCATGTCCTTGTGATCAGCGCAATATTTGTACACAGAGCAATCGGGTTGGCATTGGAAAGGGAAGTGCGAGTTCGGCACCTTGTCATCCAAGTGGGATGTATCGACCAGACAAAGGTTTGGGAGGTGTGGAGAAACAGCTCTAATCTGGAAAAAGTCAGTCTCACGAAAGTAGGGAATAACATGAGGATGTATAAAGGGCTTATACATATCGGCTTCATTAGCCACGTTTTTCAGTGCAGAGGACACTTCCTTGATGAAGGTGGTATTAATGTAGTCCAGCTTGCTGAGGGGTAGAAAAGAATCCAGGAAAGTTGAGATAGGGACTGGGCCAATGAAGTAGGGGCACATCTCATTTGCCAACCATGAGAAAGCATTCTCTCTATCTTCAAACTTTGGATCAAACCTATTAGTAGTGGTGCTGTGTAGGTGTATAGGGGTGTCTGGTATCTGAGGAGGGCCTGGAGGGGGAGGAGGTGTTGTGGCCATGAATGCAAGCAGTGTAGGAAGTGAGCAGAAAAAGTGCAGAAAAAGCCAGCAAGCGCAGAAATAGCCAGCTCAGCCATCTCAGCTGGCCTCAGTTGGCATTAGCCGGCCCAGACACAGTCGACTAAAAATGGCAGACTCAACCATATGCAGCTTGGCTCAGCTGGCATTTTAGCTGACCATGGCTTTGGCTTTAGCTGAAAATTAGCCACAGCCACCAAAACACTAGAGTGGTTGGCTTCCTCCTAGGGAGACAATGTGATGTAGTCCTCCACTTAGGAATTCTTCATGTTTTGGGGTTGGTGCTCTGGTGAGTGATGGACTAGAATATCTGGGGTCCAGTTTGTAGATGTTCAAGGGTTCTGGTGCCTCTGATTTAGGCCTCTTTGCCCCTGCGTATTCAGGATGTTCTGGGTCGTATTTAGACCACCAACCTAATGCAGCAAGATTTGCAATAGGGAATCGTTTTGTTAGACTTGTCCAACATCCTTTTGACTTTGTGAGGATATACCAGTGGTAATTTCCTCCACAGTAGATGAATTTGATTGGTACGCTTTTCCAGATACCTGCTTTGCCTTTGACTGTGGCATAGTATCCTTCTCCTTCATTGTCCTCGTCGTGGGTCCAAGTAGGGTGTAGCACAGGTAAGGGTCAACCTGTGGTAATTGGCCCACAGGTCTGACAGGTACAGGTACGGTGTTGGAAATGTGCTACCTGTGGCACACCATACCTGTTTTGGCAGTGTCATGGGTATTGATGGTGTCTCGTGTTAATTATGTTCTTCCTGCTCTCAAGTAAAAATTCATTGCTTGCCAGTCACACCAGAACTAAATCAAACACATTTTTTATGTTGTAGAAAGTAAACTAAGTACATTCAATACTGTATTTACATGCCCCGCCGTCGCACCATTCATGGGACCCCATCATTGTGCCGTGCATTGCCCCTCGTTGTGCCATTCATGAGTCGGCCCTCGTCTTTGCACCTCGTTCCGCTGTTCGTTTGCTGTGCTGTTTGTTGCGCGTCTTCGCATGCCGTTGCGCTGTTTGTTGCCCCGTGCCCCGTTGTCGTGCCTTGAGTCGCGCCTCGTCTTCGTGCTGTGAGTTACATCCAATCACGGCCTTCGTTGCCTTGTTGCACTGCTTGCTGTGCCTCGTCTTCGCATGCTGTCGCGCCTTGTTTTTGTGTGTCGTCGCGCGCCTCTTTCATGTGTCATCGCAGCTCGTTTTTGTGTGTCATCGCGTGCCTCTTTCGTGTGTTGTTGCTCCTCGTTTTCGTGTGCCGTCGTGCTATTTGTGCGCCATTTGTTCTGCCTCGTGGGGTTTACTGCGTGTCATTGGGCCTTATCTTTGTATCATGTGTTGTGCGCTATTGTGGTGCCATTGTTGTGTCCCATTGTCACATGCATCACGTCTGAGATGTGTTACAAAGCGAGCACAAACACAAGCAAATTGTGCGTCATGAGACACGGCGTGACTGCACACAAGGCCAGATGGTCCGTGCGCATGCCCGGGGGTATATAAACCCCCCACTAGTGCCCCATTTACTCTTTGAGCTGGGCTCGCCCCTGCTCTTTTTTGTTTTATGTGGTTTTAATTTACGGTAGTAAATAGTATACATAAATTAATATAATATTTTTTCTTTCTTATTAAGAGTTGTATGCCACGGTGTGAACGGTATACCGTGGTGTCTTGACACCGCAGTCACAATGGATAACCTGCGGGTTTAACCTGTGATTGCAGGTATGGTGTGAGGATGGGTATGGTGTGACAGGTCATGGGTGCAGTGTCGGCAAGGACACCTGCAGTGTGACCCGTGCTACACCCTAGGTCCAAGTGGCTCCTGAGGTGTTTCCATCTGGTTCAATGTCCAGGTTATGTTTGACATGAGTTGGTAGGTCATCTCTTTGTCTCCTATAGACAAGACTGCTGGTTCCTTTTTCGGCAATGAAAGGTACTTCGACTACTTCTGGTCCAATGTCCTCCAATGGTTCAGTTCATGGGTGTTTTCCTTCTGCCCTGGTCAGTTCGGGCTCCACCTTGGTTCGGGGTTGCGTCCCTTAATGGTGACACAGTCAGGGGATTTTGGGGTGTCAGAGAAATAGAAAGTGTGTAAAAAGCCTGACTTGTGCAACACTTGCAAGAGTGTGAAGGCCAGACCTTGGTGATGAAGTAAGTCTCAGGGTGGAGAGGTCTGAGTTCGTGTACGTCGTGTGATCAATTGTCACTTCCAAGTCGATGTCGGTGTCTATTTGAGGTGTGGTCAACTGGGTCAAGTTCTATCTTTGTCTGGGGATCTGATCCCTCATGACTACATGCGAGGCTGCCTTGATTCCTCTAGCTATGTAACCATCCTTCTGGGATATTTCACCTCTTAAGGAAATAAGTGGTCGATGTAGAGTTGTTCTTGTGCCTGAAGCACTAATAGTAAGACTATCTGGTATAGTCTTACTAAGACAAGTTCAAGAGTACTTAGTACTAGTCCCACTAGTACTAGGCTTAGAGTTCGGTCCAGAGTAGCTTGAATAGTAGTGGGGGAACTACTCTTCAAGCTGTAAGAGGAAAGTAGATTGGTTGCGATCAGAGCCAAGTCAGGCTTAGAGTACATGAGGCTACAAACTGGTGCTACTTATACTACTTCCAAGCCACCAAGTATCGGGATCCTAGGGTAGAGTCATTACCCTAATACAGTGAGTCAGAGTCAAATGAGTCATATAGTAAGGAGTCTTCAGCCACAACTGTAAGTACCAATCCTAGGAATGAGTTGCATGAGTCTGAGTCACGAGTATGAGTCATATGGGGTTAGGAGATAGGAGATAGGCAGTAGGTAATGAGACAAGTCAGCAGTCCAAAAGGAAACGGTCAAGTAGGTATTCAGCCAGTCCAAAACGAGAAAATTAGTACCTGGGTCGTAACACTACTTATCAATACAATAGGGCCGGTTCCCACTCGCTAACAGGGGCTAGACCCCAGGCCGGTTACATGCCGCGCATATGCGCCCTCTCATTTACCTTTATTCTCCCTTTCTCTTCTTCTCTTTTCGTCTTGGGCCCGATTGAACTCTCATACAGAACAGTCTCCCCCTCTCTTTAGCTTGCGCTCACAGTCTCCTCCCTAGCTACTCATTGATTTATTTTCCTTTCAATACAGCACCCAGTAGCACGACATCGAGCATGCATACACACACACACACACACTCTCTCTCTCTCTCTTTTCCCTGACTTGGTAGCACAGTCTCATCTGTAAATAATATCGTACCCGGGCTTATAAAAAGGCGGCCGCGTCCTCGATGGACAGCAGTGAAAAACCCGCCCATATTTCCCCTTTACTTGCGAGAACCTTACCAACGCTACACGGCCGCGCTGGACCTTCGGTCCGTGCGCCCGTCTATTACCCTTTTACCTTCCGTTTCTTTGGACTCACGGGCGTGTCCCGTTTTACCTTCACTCGGGACGCACGCCTTACAGTACTAATAGCAAAACTACTGCCCCCATTACTACTGCGCTCATTAAGGCGGCACTGTCTACTCTGTCAGACAAAGAAAGACCAGAATATCCGCACCCTGCGCTCTGGGTTAAGCATCCTACAGGAGGGCCGGGCCGACCTTGAGGACACATTCGAGGTTCTCACATACACCACATCCCAAAAGCTCGCCACGGAGCTAACTGCACTTGGAAGCCCAGCTGAGTCCTTAACTACCGAACTACACGCGACTTACGAAGCCGCCACGACCCATAGCGCGGAATTACATCGCCTAAGATCTGCGCTGGATTTTCAGGGAAGACACGCAAGCCGACATCTCGCGGTATGAAGCGGAGGAGGCGAGCTGGCCTGTGCTGCGCGTAGAGATCACGCATCAGGTGGAGCACACACCAGCTGATGCGGAATTGGGTGGAGATTGAACAGATCATACAGTGTCCTCGGAGAGCGTCACGCTCGAATTCTATGATAAGTGGAAGCGAGAGCACGAGGTGGGCAGCGCTGGGAAGTGAGGCAGTGCGGGGCCGACAGTGGAGAGGCCAAGCATGTATTTTTCCTGTCGGGCACACTACCGTAGTACTGACAATCGCTTTTTTCTGGTGATCGGTAGTCGGTACCGGCCATCCGACTATATTTGGCCAACTACGCCACATAAGGAATACGCCACATAAGGAATCTCATACGAGCGCTTGAGTCACCTGATAAATAGGCTTGTACCAACACGAGGCTGCGGTGGTGAGAAACACGCACATACTAGTACTTGTGCATCTACGACATCACCCCTAAAGTCTCTCTTGCAATCACCTTCTTTCCGCCATGCCGCACTGTCTGTCTCCTGCGAACTGCCTTCCACTTATTGGGAGGCTTCGCCGACACACGCGTAGTCGTGAGTCCCGGAATGAGAGGTACGTACCGTTCCTTCACTCGATAATGCTCTATCAGATTTCTAACAACCTGAGCAGACCGCATACCATGTCTATCTGCTCTCCCTTAAGTGTATGCACTGGTGCTACTAGTGGTCGTGAGTCCCCACTCCAGAGGTACGTCTCCCGGTCTTCCACTTCAGCTACGTTTATGGACTTGAGAATAAACCCACCCCAGGGTTGGAAAACCACCCAATACGACTATCCATGACCTCGATGATGATTCGCTTCTTCATATATTTCTTCTTCTTCGACCAAGTATGCTCGACATAGATGAACGAGATAACATTTCCTGGGAATGGGATGGCCAATGCTGGTGGTACAAGTTGGTACAAGTTTGTCGAAGATGGCGCCACCTTGTACTTGGGTCTGCCTCTCACCTCCGTCTTTGCCTCGTTTGTACTACTGGCACACCTGTGGCAGAGATGCTTGCACATTCGCCTCGCCTTCCTCTCATTATTGGTTACGATCATCCAAATGATGAGCTCAGCGCAGAAGATGAAGAGGGAATAACGTTTGCCCTCCGACACCGCGATCGTGTGCGATTCATCTTCCTCAATCTAACTGTTCGGGGTTTAAAGAGGCTCCTTCCTGCTCTGGACGACGAATTTCCGGGACTAGAATACCTGTTTATTAAGCCTCCAACCAAGCACGATACCTATTTCACACTTCCCCCGAAATTCCAAGCACCCCATCTGTGCAACCTCGACTTGAGTCACTTTGCCTCCCCAATTGGCTCTCCCTTACTTTCAACTGCCATTGGCCTTGTCACACTCACACTTGACTGGATTCATCCATCAACTTATCCTCATCCAAACAAATTTCTCCAGCTACTTTCACTCTTGCCCCACCTGGAGAGAATCGACTTTAGCTTTCGTTCCTCTGTTCCCGATAGTGACATTAAGAGTCTGATGTCACAGGCTCCGATCACAATACACGTCACTCATCCCAACCTCCGCTTGTTTTCCTTTGTGGGTGTCAGCGGTTTCTTGGAAGCCATCCTCCCTCACATGGCCGCGCCTCTTCTTGAGGTATTCATAGTACCAACTCCGCTTTTCTGTCCCCCACCTCGCAGATTTTATGATGAACACGGAGAAACCCAGGTCTAGCTGTGTCAGGTTCACATTCCATCACGAGGAATTCATCCTGTTCCCGTATACTGCTGTGAAGGCCACATCGAGTAACTTCCTGCTTTCTGTACCCTGCAGACACCTCGACTGGCAGGTCTCTTCTGCGACACAAATTTCCAATTTCCTGCGCCCATTATTCTCCGATGTGGTGGATCTTACTCTCGACTACAGGGAGCATACACTGTCATCTGAGTGGCACAATCAAGCCGACCACGCGCTGTGGCGCGAACTTCTCGGGTCATTTAGAAATGTGAACACTCTTCGTGTTCATAATGGCCTCGTTGGGGAAGTTTCTCGTTCTTTAAAATTGGACGGAGAACCACCTCTGGAGATACTACCCGAGCTCAAGGAGCTCATATGTCCTACGAGATGTGTCGATGACGGGACATTTGCACCGTTCATCCGGGAACGTGAGGTTGCAGATCAGCCTGTCAGCATCATCGGGGAAACGTTTCCGGCTGGACGTGTTTCCTATACGTTCTACGCCTCAACTGGCAAGACCAAGATCGAGCCAGACTATGACTCTCCACTATAGCCATGATTTTTCAGGTACATGGGGTTGGTCTGGGCCGTCTGGCCCAGATATGTTGGGAAGCTGGGAATGTAACACAGCCATCCTCTTTATAATTATTGTCGCCCACCCTTTGTGTAGTCCCAATTTCGTTTCGATGTTCTTCATCCCCCCATTTACATTTATCATGTTATTTGGGTATTGTCATCGCCATCTCACTATGACCTGTCCTGCTAACTGGCCCAGGAATGCTCTTTATACCTTCTCACACTCACCTCCCTTCTGCTACATTTTTTGTCACTTCATATAACCTACGCTGTGTTTCGGTCGTCACTAGTTCCTCAACACTTCCTGCCATTATCTGAAATTCCACCTCTTGAGCTTTACTTCGACCAAGAATTCTCGCAGGCCAACATATCCTTGCTTGTGCTCGCCAAGCTGGATAAATAGCAGGTGATTCCTAACTAGAGATATGTCAGCAACATTTAGTTGCTGCTCCATAACGTGGACATGGTAATCTAATGCTATACTGTATGCCGATGCACTTACCGCCCACTGCACACATAGTGTATAAGAGTTTATGATCGTCTATACGTGTGCTCTTGGTGGCGACTGTCAATCATGGAAAATAATCAAGTTTCGCGATCGGATATATCAAGACTGACCTCCTGTCTCCCTTCGAACTTGCAAAAGAAACTTCGACATGCTCATCCTTCATGCACACAGACCCACAGCACGGCGGAGACTAAGCGTCATACTCCGCACAAATGCACAAAGAGCGACTCACAGTGCACTGGATCTCTACACGTGACGCAACGCCTCATCTACGTGGGTATCCGTTTGGGATCGATTGAATAGTTCGCACAGAATGTGAGACCCTTTTCCTCAATTAGACACCTACACGCCACGCGCATGTTACATTTGCAACGGGACGCGCTGATTGGGCCCATGGCCCCCGTGGTTGGGGTTGCGGCATAACCCAGGCATGGTCGAGATAGCTACATTTGAGAGCGATCTGAGTGAGAGAGTCAGTACGTACGATGGTACACAAGTGCAAGAAAAGGATATCAAGTGATGTACTGTGGTCTCTCGATGCGCGATGAATCCGCTAGGATGAGAAGATCTAGGTTGGGTAACAATGATAACAGTCATTGGCCAAACAGTGCGATGGATGGATCGTTGGTGACAACTTTGAGACAAGCTCGCAGGGCTTGGAATATAAAGGACTTCCCGAGTCCAGTGGGTCAGCCAAAGAACTACACCTTGCCCGCGCGCAAGGTATGCTGACCAAGGCAGAAACGTGGAAGATTTGGAGGCGGGAAGAATGCTTCAGATAGGTTCGACGGGTCAAAAATCCAAGAATAACTTGATAGTGCTAGAGACCCTGCAAACGAAACAAAACTTGGAAGTGCAAGGTGAAAAGAAAAATGTTGGCGAGGCGAAAGAAGACAAGCGGCGCCGTGGCGTTAGACTTGCAGGAAAAGCGTGGGTCATGAGCGACGCGATAAATGCAAGGCGGAAGGCAACGAGGAAGGACGCGCCATGCACGGCGAGGTGGGTCACGGAGGCTCGGAAGTGGCGCGAAACGCGGGTGTGGTGTGGGACATGTCCTAGCGGGCGAGTTGGTGATACAGTAGGCGGCGAAGAGATGCCGAAATAAGGCAGACAACGACCTCAAGTTACAAGTTACAGCCAACGGACTCAGGAACACACTTGACAACGCTTCCTCCACAACTCCTCCACACCACTACAATGACTACGAAACTCGACCCGTTAGTGGGTTCGTCCCTTCCATGGCTCATCAGCGTTACTCAGAAGCCTCACAGACCGCACCGTTATGGACACACAGCTCCCTACTGCGAAGGCAACAGCGAACTAATGCCCTAAATACGACGCTTTCTCAGACACCCCCTTGAGCGCAAGCTGGCCGCCGCGGACGTAATGCAACTACAGCTCGAGACGCGCCTCCGTGAACCCGACAAATCGAGTGACTCGAAGCTGGCCATCGCTTACTCGCTGAGTGTGAGCAAGAGTAGAGAGAGGAAAAGGAGCGACTATGGAGAGAGCGCGGGAAAGGAAAGGTGAGTACTATAGCAAAACCACTGCCCCCACTACCACCGCGCTCATTAAGGCGGCACTGTCTACTCTGTTAGACAAAGAAGGACCAGGATACCCGCACCCTGCGCTCTGGGTTAAGCATCCTACAGGAGGGCCGGGCCGACCTTGAGGACACACTCGACGCTCTCACATACACCACTTCCCAAAAGCTCACCGCGCAAGTCGCGGAGCTACCTGCGCTTGGAAACCCAGCCGATGGCCCGAGTCCCTAACTACCGAACTACACGCAGCTTACGAAGCCGCCACGACCCATAGCGCGGAATTGCTTCACCTACGATCTGCGCTGGATTCTCAGGAAGACATGCAAGCCGACATCTCGCGGTATGAAGCGGAGCAGGCGAGCGGGCTTGTGCTGCGCGTCGAGGTCACACACCAGGTGGAGCACATACATCAACTTGGGGTGGCGCATGCGCCTGTGACGGCTGAGCTGAGCGCGCTACGTGGATGCCAAACAGCCATCGGGGTGCTCCACGAAGAGAGCAATGCCCCCAAGCATCGTGCGGCTTCTGCAGATGAGATGCGAGAGACCGTTCTATGCTTCGAGGGAATCGAGGCGGAGGTAGAGGCTGCGCGTGCCAGAGTGCGAAGCATGGTGTATATGCTATCAGTTTTTCTGCACGCTCGTCACTGACTCTTGTGGGTGCGATTAGGGCGCCGGACACACGTATCTCCTTGAAGAACATGGTGCAGACCGCGCAGCCCTGCACTGGCATGACGCGTGAAGTGGGTGACCACGTGACTGCAAATGCTCTCCATCCCACTCATGCTCCTTATTTCTCTTCCTTATTTTACTTATTTTACTTATTTTACCGAGCCAACGAGGTATCATACATGTATGCTTACCTGAGCTTCCTTTTGCGGCGTAGTTGGCCGAATATATTACGTTTCACGTTTCATGCTGCGGAGGAACGCGCGAGCAGGGCTCGGCGCACGGCTGCGCTTGCTCAACGGGAAGTTTTACCCCTGCAGGCACTCAACGTACGTTCATCCCTTGATCGTGCGATGTCTTATCTCCTCTGGGAAACTGATCCATCCGTCACGAATAAGCAAACTACACAAGCGAAGAAGCTACACCTACACAATACGTAGGTCACGTATAGACCAGGCCAAAGCGTAGCACATCAAGGACATCGAGGGTCTGGCGAATGAGTACAAGGCACGCATACGTGTGCTCGAAACAGCAGTCCAAGAACTTTGTCAAAAAGCGTGTGCTCAGCCATACCAACGAAAAGCAGGCGCTTCTAGAACCGCGCCGAGGTACGTCACGAGCTCAGCTTCTCCCCTCTTCACCCTTCAGTAAACAACATAAGTTCTTTTTCTGTTTAGCGCTGGAAGAGAAGGAGGAAGTACTGTAGCGCGGAAGAACAGAGGGCAAATAGAGGACTCGAGTGGACTCTTTGAACGCCGCAGCGACCGTATGGACTGAAAACCTCATTCACACTTTCGTCCCTGTTCTGAATGCTCTATATAAGACTTGAATGATATGCATAGACGATATTTTGAAAATTTTGCGGTGTTATGTTGAGAGATGCTTCAACCTGAGACTAAATTGATCAACATTTGAGTCGATCCTCCGTGATATTATCAGCAAGGTCCAATCGAAGATCGGCTAAAATTTATATTAAACCCAAAACACGTGATAGTATCGTCAGCCTGAATTCGGGCCGGCGACGCCTAGGCCATAAGGAACCTTATGACGGAGCGCTCGAGCCCGGTAACAAGCGATGGCAGAATGTGGCGAGAAATATGTTCAAGGTACATGTTGATCCGCAACATCATCCCTCCGCCTGACGTCCTTCCTTCACCAGCTTCTCTCCGCCATGCCGCACTGTCTGTCTCCTGCAAACCGCCTTCCACTTATTGACAGGCTTTGCCGACACGCACGTAGTTGTGAGTCCCAGCAAGAGTCTCAGAATGACAGGTACGTACAACTGCTCCTTCATCAGGTAATGTTCTGTCGGATTTTGAGTAACTTGAACGGACTGCGTAGTACTTATATATCCTCTCTGCAATGCGCGTCATTGAGTAGTAACGAATGTCGATCCCAACCCCGGAGGTACGACTTCCTTTCCAACCATGTTCATCGACGTGTGAGTAAACCTGACCCAGGGTCAGCAAATCACCCAGCACGACTAGTATCCATGACCTTGACGACGATTCACTTCTTCACATATTTCATATGCTTCGCCCAAGTATGCTCGAAATAGATGAAACTGGCTTTTTCTGGGAGTGGGACGGCCAACGTTGGTGGTACAAGTTGGTGCATGTTTGTTGGAGATGGCGACGCCTCATATTGGGGTCAGCCTCTCACCTCCGCCTTTGCCTCGTGTGTACAACTGGCACACCCGTGGCAAACATGCTCGCACATTCGCTTCCATTTCCTCTCATCGTTGGTTACGATCATCCAAAAGACGAACTCACCGCAGAAGATGAGGAGGGAATAATGCTTTCGCTGCGACACCGTGATCGTGTGCGATTTATCTGCCTTAATGTAACTGTGCCGAGTTTAAAGAGGCTCCTCCCTGCTCTGGACAATGAATTTCCGGCACTGGAATACTTGCATATTGCGCCTCCAGCCAAGCACGATACTCATTTGACACTTCCCCCTACGTTCCAAGCACCACATCTGCGCAACCTCTGGTTGAGGCACTTTGCCTCCCCTATAGGCTCTCCCTTACTTTCAACTGCCATTAGTCTTGTCATTCTCTCACTTGACTGGATCCACCCGTCGACTTATCCTCACCCAAATGAATTTCTCCAGCTACTTTCGCTTTTGCCCCACCTAGAGGAAATGTATCTAAGCTTTCGCTCCTCTGTTCCCAATCGCGACATTGAGAGTCAGATATCACAGACTCCGATCACGATACACGTCATTCATCCCAACCTGCGCTTATTTTCCTTTGTGGGTATCAGCGGTTTCTTGGAAGCCATTCTCCCCCACATAACCACCCCTCTCCTTGAGACGTTCACAGTTCGATTCGCCAACCAACTTCGCTTTTCTGTCCCCCATCTTGCAAATTTTATGACGAACACAGAGAAACTCAGGTTTAGCTGTGCCAAGTTCACATTCCATCACGAGGCGGTCGCCCTGATCTCGTATATCGCTGCAGGGGCCAGACTGAGTAACTTTGTTCTTGCCGTTTCGTGCAGACACCTCGACTGGCAGCTTTCTTCTGCAATGCAAATTTCCATTGCCCTCCGCCCATTATTCTCCGATGTGGTTGATCTCACTCTCGACTACAGGGAGCACACATTATCTTCCGAGTGGCACAATCAAACCAACCCCACGCATTGGCGTGAACTTCTCGCATCATTTATAAATACCGAAACCCTTCGTCTTCATAATGGCCTTGTCGGAGTGGCCTCTCATTCGTTAATACCGGATCAAGAACCGCCTCTGGAGATACTACCAGAGCTGAAGGACCTCATATGTCCTACAGGAAGTGTCGATAACAAGACATTTTCACCGTTCATCCGGGAACGTGAGGCTGCTGGTCAGCCTGTCAACCTTATTGGGGAAATGTTTCCTGCCGGTCGCACTCACTACAAGTTCACTTCCTCAACTGGCGAGATCTTTATCGACCCAGAGTAACACCCCCACCATTGCCGCAATATGCCACACACGGGGGGTGGTCAGGCCCAGACATACAGCGAAACCGGAAACATATTCCAGAAGTCTCCCATTACAATCCATCCTTCGCCATCGCGTGTCCTGCGTGGACTCTCAATTTCATCATATAAAAAGATGTTCTATTCTAATATCTGCTATCTATTCGAACGAGTCGATTCTCTTCATCCGCCCGTTTACTTACTGTTTTTGGGACGTCTTGATCCATAGCAACAAAACGTCCCCCAGACCAACATAGTCATTCTTATACGGACGCGAGATGGAAATGATACATAGGAAATGGCACTACGAAGGCATGTAAATCGTCAATATATGTACCCTTAGCACCAAGGGTGATTGTCGATCGCGGAAACATGTCGTGGTCGAATCACCAGATCATACGCTCGCCTTGCAATTTTCAGGGTGAATTTATGATGGGGACTGCTCACAAGTCAATGCGAGCCGGAAAGCCTGCCTAAGACGCAGTGCAGCAGACCCCTATTCATGGACCATCTAATGTCACTGGCTTTTAGCAGCTGGATGGGTTGATTAGGCCCGAGAAAAGCTGTGGCGTGGGTGTCCACCGCGGTTGCTGAGCTCGCTACTGGGCCTACACATAGTCCGAGTAGGCCAAGTCGGTCGATCGAAGTTGCAGAATTTGATTGCGATTGATAGTGATATGAGGGTGTCAGTCCAGCTCAGTCGCATAGTACGCGAGTATGCTTAAGATGTACAGAAAACTGTGGTATTGAGATAAACGTCAACAAGCCCATCATTGAACACCAGGATCTCTGTTGTAAAAACAATGTTTACGGTAAATCGTTGAAGTTAGAATCTCCAGGGTGTTTTAGAGGGATTTATGGGAGATAAGATCTATAAGACTTTGATAAACCCTAGAATCTCTGTGGATCGTAAATAGATTACCTTGCACCTGGGTGCTTGCTGACGAGGGGAACCACAGGTAAGAGCTCGGGTAGCTAGCTACATGTACAGGAGAAGCAGTAGTCGACGCACGGTGTGGTGCGGGCTGTGTGGTTTGAATATTTGTGTTGATGAGTCCGAGGCTGTCCGAGGCCTCACCCATGACGGACGCGAGTATTTCGCGACGATTGTCAGCATCACGTGATTCATTCAACTGGATGTCTCCGGCTCTCGAGCACTTCAACTATCAATGCCATGAGGCATCGAGCACCTGAGTACTGTATTCGCGACATCATCCATAACGTCCCTCTGATAATCACATCCCTCTGTCACACCTCATTTCCTGTCTATTAAGCAACGCAGCTAATAATACTTCTTCCACAACAACAACAACAACTACGACACGCGACTCACTTGCAGCTGAGCTCAGGTATGATTAATACCGAATTTACCCCTGCGCGCCGTTACGGACCCACAAATCTCCACCGCAAAGAGGCAACAGCGTACTCGTGGACTGAATACAACTCTTTCTCAGGCGGCCCTTGAACACAACCTTGCCGCCGCAGGGCAACCTGACTACAACTTGAAACGCGTCTCCGCGAATTTGCGCGCGAAAGTGACACCACGATTGAGCGACTTAACCATTTACTCACTGAGAGCGAGCAAGAAGAGAGAGGAAAAGGTGCGCTTGTCGAAAGGGCGAGAGGAAGAAAAAGTGAGTAATAAAGGTATTGCCACCACTATCGCCGCGCTCATTCAGGTGACACTGTTTTACTCTGTTAGATAACGGCAGGCCAAGTAATCCGCACCCTGTGATCTGCGTTAAGTATCCTCCAGGAGAACCACGCCGACCTCCAGAGCAAATTCGACGTGCTGTGACATACCACACCGCACACCGGCAAGTGGCGAAGCTGCACGCAAAAACTAGGTCAGATTCCTCACTACTGGGTTACGCGAGGCGCATGGAGCTGTCACTGCCCACAGTGCAGAAGTGCTATGCCTACAATCCGCACTCGACTGTTGGGCCGATGCCGACATCTCGCAGTGCGAAGCAGAAGGAGCGAGCTGGTCTGTACCGCGCGCCGAGCTTACCGCCGAGTAGGAGCACACATGTCAGCTCGAAGTGGCGCATGCGCGCGTGACGGCTGAGCTGAGCGCCGTACACGAACGCCATACGGACATCGAAGTGCTTCGCGAAGAGAACCGCGCCCTCAAGCGCCGCGTGGCTCCTGTGGAGTAGATGAGCTACGCGAGACTCGTTTGCCTGGAGACGGAAGTAGAGTATGCCCTTGCAGAGCGCGATGCATGGTGCGGGTCCCATCAGTTTCATTATATTATGTCGCTAACTTTTACGAGCACGGTTAGCGCGAGGAACGCAATGCCCGAAATGCCCCCAACCACCCGTCTCGATCACTCAAAGCTTGTTGGCACTACGCCTGGAGCATGTTCATATTCTTGAAGAACGTGGTGCAGACTGCGCCTCCCTGCGCCAGCGTGAGGCAGGGTTCGCTGACGTATAGGCCCGCGAGGTGGACGCCAACACGACTGCTGGGCCCTCGGCTACTCGTGCCGCGGAGGAACGGCCGCGCTTGCTCAGAGGAAGCTGGATTCCTGCCGGCGCCAACGTGCGTTCGTCTCTTAATCTACCGGTGTCCTTCCCTCTGCAAAGTTGATGAATCTACTACGAATAGGCGAGCTACACAAGCGAAGAAGCTGCAAAGGGAGCAGGTTACGTAGATTAAGCCACAGAGTAGCACCTCAATGAGCGGCCGAAGCTCGACCATGGCCCAGGTTGCAAGCTTTGCGCGATGAGTTAGCTAACAAGAAGCAGATTCGTCAGGAAGTGCGTCGAGGTACATCAAACCGTCGTCCTTTGCCTCCTCAGAATTGTGAGTCTGAACTTTCATCACATTTTTCCCTCGGAAGAGAGGGTCGACCAGGACAAAAGGACAGGGAAAAGGCCGAAGAGTTCGAGGAGACCCTCGTCAGGGAGAGACGTCCCGCCCAGGGTGCGCGTGATCTCGCTTAGCGCGAATCCCGCTCGGGACTATGCGAATTTTCTCGAGGCCATGCTCGATATGCTCAAGAAAGAGGACCCCACGTTACTGCAGCGCCTCGCTGCCCTCGAGGTATCTGGCGCGCATGACGCCTCATCTGCATTTGCTTTCGAGGCCACCACCACTACTCACTGTTCCAGCACAACAATCCGGTCTGTGCTGCATGCAAGCAGGGTGGCAATTATCTAGGAGAAAGTGCAGCTAGAAGAAGAACTACATCAGAATGAGAAGTAGATACTGCCACAGAGACGGGTGTTTGCCGCCAAGGTGGCAGAGCTCCGCAATGTGCTCTCGGCGATCCTGGTGATCAAGGTCGCATTTTACGATAATAGACAAGTATGAGTCACTTAGTAGTATGGCTTCTGCGCCGCATTCGTCTTTCAGTCTGCGCTGCAGCCTGCGGGGCACTACCAAGGATGGCAATGTTGGGGCAGCGCGGATGCAAATTATCGCGGAGGGCGAGGGAGGGCTTCAAGAGCTGCCGTACGCGGAATTGGGTGAAGATTCGAGCAGCACATGCCGTGATTCTTGGCGAGCTTCACGCCCGGATGCTATCATACATGAAATGGAGGCGTGAGCGCGAAATGGGCCGCGCTCGGGAGTGAGACGGGATGAAGCGGGGCGGGGACACGTAGTTATCCTTTCGCGCACATCGCCAATTGCTTCCTTTACGAGTGATCCTTGAAACTGACGTGAAACGTAATATATTTGGTCAACTACGCCACAACATACGAGGAAATGAGAGCGCGCAGCTCGAGTCACCTGAGAGGAGGCGCGAGGCCGATCGCTGCCAGGGATCGGCCTCGTGGCGATCACGCCTCTGTGCTGGGGGCGAGAAACACGTTGTAGTACTTGTTCATCTGCAACATCATCCTTAACGACTCTCCTCCAATTATCTTCTCTCTATCATGCCGCATTGTCTGTCTCTTACAAACTGCCTTCCACTTATTGGGAGGTTTCGCCGACACCCACGTAGTCGTGAGCCCCAGAATGAGAGGTATGTACTGCCCCTTCACTTGGTAATATCCCATCATATTTTTAACGACTTTAACAGACCGCATACCATGTATATCTGCTCTCCCCTAAGTGCATGTACTATTGGTCTTCAGTCCAAATTCAAGAGGTATATCTTCCTCTTCAGCTATGTTCATCGACTTAAGAATAAATCCGTCCCAGCGTCGTCAAAACACCTAGTACGACTATCCAAAACCTTGACGATGATTCGCTTCTCCACACATTTTATCTTCTTCGGCCAAGTCTACTCGGAATAGCTGAAACTGCCATTTCCTGGGAATGGGACGGCCAACGCTGGTGGTACAACCTGGTGCATGTTTGTCAGAGATGGCGACGCCTCGTGCTTGGGTCTGCCTCTTACCTCCGTCTTTGCCTCGTATGTACACCCGGTACACCCGTAGCAGACATGCTGGCACATTCTCCTCCCTTTCCTCTCATTATTGGTTACGATTGCCCAGATAATCAGCTCACTGCAGAAGATGAAGAGGGAGTGATGTTTGCGCTCCGACAACGCGATCGTGTGCGGTTTCTCTTCCTTAATGTACCTGTTCAGAGTTTAAAGAAGCTCCTCCCTGACGTGGACGATGACTTCCCGGCGCTAGAATACCTCCATATTACGCCTCCAGCAGAGCACGATACTCATTTGACCCTTCCCCCGACATTCGAAGCACCACATCTACGCAACCTCCGGTTGAGTCACTTTGCCTCCCTAACAGGCTCTCCCTTACTTTCAACTGCCATTGGCCTCGTCACGCTCACACTTGAGTGGATCCACCCATCGACTTATCCTCATCCAAACAATTTTCTCCAGCCACTCTCCCTCTTGCACCACCTGGAGCGACTTGACATTATCTTTCGCTCCCCCGTTCCAAATCGTGACATCGAGAGACAAATAGTGTATACCCCGGTCACAATACATGTCATTCACCCTAATCTCCGTTCTTTTTCTTTCATGGGTGTCAGTGGTTTCTTGGAAGCCATTCTCCCTCACATGGCCGCGCCTCTCCTTGAGACGCTCAGACTTCAATTCTTCAACCAGCTTCACTTTTCTATCCCTCACCTCTCACATTTTATGATGACCGCAGAGAGACCCAGGTTTAATCGTGTGGTCTTCGCATTCCATCATGATACTGTTATCATCACCGCATGCACTGTTACAGGGGCCAAGTCGAATAACTTCCGTGTTACCGTCTCTTGCAGACATCTCGACTGGCAGGTCTCGTCCGTGACACGATTTTCGAGCCTCCTTTGCCCATTATTCACTGAGGTGACTGATCTCATTCTTGACTACAGGGAGCACATGTTATCGTCCGAGTGGCACAATCAAGCCGACCGCATGCAGTGGCGCGAACTCCTCGGATCATTTAAAAGTGTGAAGACGCTTCGTGTTCACAATGATCTCGTTGGGGAGGTCTCTCGTTCTCTAAGATCGGATGGAGAACCACCTCTGGAGATACTACCCGAGCTAGAAGAGCTTGTATGTCCTGCAAAATATGTTGATGATCAGACGTTCGCCCCATTTTTCCATGAGCGGGAGGCTGCAGGTCAGCCAGTCGACCTTATCAGAGAGGCCGATCCGGTTCAACTTGGGTCTAATCAATATTACTTCTATTCCCCGGCTGCTGTGGTCGACCTCAGTCCAGAAACCATGGACGATTTACCATAGCTGCGAGGCGCGCCAGATGGGCAAGATGGCCAGGTGTATTGCCGAGCCTAGGGGACATTTCTAAGGCCTTTTCTACCCCGATGTTTTGCCCCTAGTGGTGTCATACACGCTAATACTTCGTTTTTCATCCATCTTGTCTTTTGTCGCCGTTCCATGCTGCTCTGTTTCTGTATTTGTCGTACACTATGTCGATATTTGGGTGCTATGGTACTGGTGAATGACTCAATGTATATATCATATCGTGTGGCCCATATACATTCCAAGGATCCAATGTGTACAGTTTTCCTAGCAGATGCGCAAGTTTAATGCTGTTCGCTCTGCCGTTCTCTTTTTGACTGTCGAACTTCGCAAAGCGAACCAGCATTCTGATTAGATCCCTCAACTTATCTTCCACGATTCTCCTAACTCGCAGGATGTACTTTGCCAGTTCATGCCTTGTCTCCTGGGCCGATGCATTACGGTACACCTTACCAAGTAAGCACTGTCCATACACACTTCGAATGCATGATTGACGTCAGTCACGGTGAACATAAATACTCTGACAGGGCGAAGGACCTCGCCGACTGAGTCCAACGGGTAGATCCTTCATCGTCCTCCGCCACGGTTCACACTTAGGATCCATAAAAAACCTCGCCCAGGTGTTCATCTATCATCCTAATCGGGCACACATACGGGCAGTACTTCAAGTTGCAAGCCGTTTGCATGTAGTCCGCCAGCAGCGAGACTCGGACCGGAGCCCAACATGGCGTGCGGATGCTATGACCAGGGGTGACTTGAGTACGCCGAGTTAGGAAAGATCGCAGGCTTTGCGCACAACAATGGGGTGACGTGAGCCGTGTCAGCATCGCATGGTGGTATGAAACGGGCGTGTAGACATAACGAAGAGTGTATCATGGAGAGCAGAACTAGGAAGTGCGTTATTGGACATGACGGCCTCAGTTGGGAAAGCAATGGGCGAGTCTACCACGTCAGTTTGAAGTGGCGCATACGCGCGCAACGGCTGAGCTGAGCGCCGTACACGAACGCCATACGGACATCGAAGTGCTTCGCGAAGAGAACCGCGCCCTCAAGCACCGCGTGGCTCCTGTGGAGTGGATGAGCTACGCGAGACTCGTTTGCCTGGAGGCGGAAGTATAGTATGCCCTTGCAGAGCACGATGCATGGTGCGGGTCCTATCAGTTTTATTACATTCTGTTACTGACTTTTACTACAGTAGTACGGTTAGTGCGAGGAACGCAATGCCCGAAATGCCCCCAACCATCCGTCTCGACCACTCAAAGCTTGTCGGCACCACGCTTGGAGCACGCGCATCTCCTTGAAGAACGCGGGGCAAACTGCGTCTCCCTGCGCCAGCGTGAGGCAGGGTTCGCTGACGTACTGGCGCGCAAGGTGCATGCCCGGACTGCCGAAGCCCTCCTTCAGGCCACTCATGTTGCGAAGGAACGCATGACCAGGGCTGAGCGCACGGCGGTGCTTAAAGGGAACTTGGATTCCTGCAGGTGCCCAGTGTACGTTTGCCCTTTGATCCCCTTCTATCTCTTTGCCCTCTGGGATGCTGACCCATCTCTCATGAATAGGTAAGCTACCCAAATGAAGAAGTTACGCAGGGAGTAGGTCATGCGGACCAGGCCAAAGGGCAGCACATCAAGGGCCTCGAGGGTCTAGTGAGCGCATACAAGGCGTACATTCGCGCACTCGAGACAGAAGTCCAAGAACTTGCCAGGCGGCCCGCGATCAATCAAGGCTCAGGTTTGCAAGCACTGCGCGAGGAATTAGCCGATGAGAAGCAGGCGATTCAAGAAGCATGCCGGGTACGTCACGACGTTGCCTTCTTTCTTTCATCCTTTAGAAACTACAATAGACTTCTTTTTCTGTTTATGGAAGAGAAAGAGGAAGTAGCGCAGAAGAACTTGAGCAGGCCCTCTTTGAGCTTCGAAGCAAGATCGTCGCAGGACGGCACGTCCCGGCCGGCGTGCGCGTACTGTCATTCAGTGCCAATCCCGCTCACTACTGGGAAGACCTGCGTCAGGTCACGCTCCATAGGCTGAAAGAGGAGAACGCAGCGCTGCTGTAGCCTTTGCTTCTCTAGGAATCCAGCCCACACAATTAGCGTCTGCCCGACGCCATTTACACTGCTAATGCTGCCAGGTGCAACGACCGGGGTCATGCCGCGTGCGAGCTGGGTGGCAGTCTGCCAGACAAAAGACGCAGCTCGAAGAAGAGCTGCGAAAGGAGAAGCGGATGCTTCGGCTCAGGCAGGCATTCGCTACAGAGATGGCGGAATTCCGTTCTAGGCTTCAAGGTAGCGTTTTACGATAACAGACAAGTACGGGTCACGTCTCAGTACGACCTCGTCGTGCGCGTTTGCCTTTCAGCCTGCACTAGCAAGGACGGCAATACGCGAGCGGCGCGGATGCAGCTGGTTGCGCAGTGTAAGGCCATGCGTTGTGCCACGCGTGACCTAGTCACTTTCGGATCATGGCTCGCATCACCCCAGCACCGCAACGTGAGCGACAACACGAGCCCAATCGTCAGTGCTCCCGCCCTCACCGCCTTCGCGTCGGGCGGAGCAAAGGACAATAGTTCTATCCATTACTTCTCACCTTGCCTCTCTCGTCTATGCTTGTTCCTCACAGCCTTCGATACTAACTCATGTGTATGACCCTCTCTCTATCTGTGGAGAGTGGAAGTTACCGGCCCCTTGTGAAAGTGTTCGCAGCGCGCTGTCGCTCTTGCCTCGCACAGACCCGCCGAGGTCCCCTTTTCTCTCCTCCTTTTCCTCCTCTCCCTCTCCCTCTCTTCCCCCACACTCTCGGTCCTCCTTTACCGCGGCGGACGCTTATCTATCGCAGCCGCCACACAGCAGGGCGAGGGAAGGCCGCAAGAGTTGCGGTTGCTGATGCGGAATTGGGTGGAGATGAAGCAGGACATACCATGCCTCTCGGTGAGTGTCACGCTTGAATGCTATGGTAAGTGGAAGCAAGAGCAGGAGATAGGCAGCGCTGGGGAGTGAGGCAGGGCAATGGGGAGGCGGGGCCAAGAATCGAAAGGGGGCAAACATTATTTATTCTGTCGCACATATCTCTCTTTACGAGCGATCCTTGATACTGTCAGTGAAGAGAGCGCTTGAGTCACCTGATCAAAGGCACATGGTACGTTGCGCCCCGCCACGAGGCTGATTTGGCAGGACCGCGGCGAGAAACACGTTGTGCATCTGCGACGTCATCCCTAATATCTCTCCTACAATCGCCTTCTTTCTGCCATGCCACACTGTCTGTCTCCTGCAAGCTGCGTTCCACTTATTGGGAGGTTTCGCCAGCACCCATGCCCACGCACTCGTGAGTCCCAGAATGAGAGGTACGAACCACTCCGTGATATTCTGTCAGATTTTGAGTAACTTGAACGGACCGCGTAGCGTGTATATCACCTCTCCCAAATGCGGATCTTCTAGTAGTCATGCGTCCCAACTCAAGAGGTACGTCTTCCTCTTCAACCATGTTCATCGACATGTGAGTAAGCCCGTCCCAGAATCATTAAATCGCCTAGTACCACTATCCATGACCTTGACGATGATTCGCTTTTCTACATATTTCAATTTTTCCGGCAAAGCCCCATTGGAATAGATGATTTCGAAGATACATGGTGGATCTGCTCCGATCAACGCTGGTGGTACAAACTGGTGCAAGTCTGTCGGAGATGGCGATGCCTCATACTGGGGTCTGCCTCTTACCTCCGTCTTTGCCTCGTTTGTACACTTGGCACACCCGTGGCAGACATGCTCGCACATTCTCCCCCTTTTCCTCTCGTTATCGTTTTCAATCGACCAAATCATAACCTCACCGCAAAAGATGAAGAGGGAGTAATGCTTGCACTCCGACACCGCGATCGCGTGCGAGTCATCTATCTTCGTGTAACTGCTCCGACTTTAATGAAGCTCCTCCCTGCTATGGGAGATGAATTCCCGGCGCTACAATACCTACGTATTGCGCCTCCAGCCAATCATGATACTCATTTCACACTTCCCCCGACATTCGAAGCACCATGTCTGTACTACCTTTGGTTGGATCACTTTACCTCTCAAATAGGCTCACAATTCCTCTTAACTGCCACTGGCCTTGTTAAGCTCGTACTTGAATGGATCCACCCATCCACATACCCCAACCCAAACGAATTTCTTCAGCAACTTTCACTTATGCCCCAACTAGATGCAATCTGGTTTACCTTTCGTTCCCTTTCCCCCAACAGTGACATCGAGAGGCAAATATCGCAGTCCCCGATCACCATACACGTCAATAATCCCAGCCTCCGCTTGTTCGACTTCAAGGGTGACAGCGGTTTCATAGAAGCCATCCTCCCTCACATGACCGCACCTCTCCTTGAGACGTTCAGAGTACAATTCTTCTACCAACTCCACTTTTCTATCCCCCACCTCGCAAATTTTATTTTGAACACTGAGAAACTCAGGTCTCGCAGTGTCAAATTCACATTCCATCGCGAGGCAGTTGTCCTGTTCTCGTCTCCCTCTGCGGGGACCACGTTGCGTAACTTCGAATTTTGCGTTTCCTGCGGACACCTCGACTGGCAGGCCCGGGTCTCTTCCGCAATGCAAATTTCCAGTATCCTCCGCCGATCATTCTCTGAAGTGGGAGATCTCACCCTCGACTACAGGACGCATACGTTTTCGTCGGAGCAGCACGATCAAGCAGACCACACGCTGTGGCGCGAACTTCTCAGGCCATTTAGAAATGTGAAGACCCTTCGTGTTCATAATAGCCTCGTTGGAGAGGTCTCTCGTTCTCTAAGATCGGATAAAGAAACACCTCTGGAGATACTACCCGAACTGAAGGAGCTCATATGCCCTTCGAGAAGTGTCGATGACAAGACATTTGCACCATTCATCCGGGAACGTGAGGATGCAGGTCGGCCTGTCAGTCTTATCGGGGAGACGCTTCCTGTTGGACGCACTCTCTATGCGTTTTACACCCCAACATGCGTCATCTATATCGAACCCGACTAAGACCCTCCACAATAGCTGCGATCTGCAGACGCGGGGGTCAGGCCTAGATATGTTACGAAATCGGGAATGTAACACAGCCATCCCCTTAATTGTAATGTCCATCCATCGCTATCGCTTGCCTTTTGTGGAGTCCCGATCTCGCTACAATTATGCTACGTTGCATTATCATTGCCGTCCCAGTCCGACCTCTTTCGTTAATCCTTGTTGACCGTCGAACGTCGCAAAGTAATCCAGCTTCATGATTAGCTTAAGTCAGCGCTACCCATCTCTCGAATGTATGATTGACAATAGTCACGGTGAACGTGCTCCCCTTGTTCTAATTGGCTAATTGGGCAGCGATGCAGGCTGTACTTGAGACCAAGCGCCTGTTGCTGTCTGCCAGCAACGGAACGCGAAAATTGAACCAGAACCCAAACGGGGTGCGCAAATGTCATGACCAACCATGACTTGAGTACACCGAATCGGGCGAGATTGCTGACTTTCTGCACAACAGCGGGGTGACGCGAGTCGTGTCAGTATCGTACGGTGGCTCGCGAAAGGGCATGGGGAAGTAACCACGAGTGTATTACTGAGAGAAAAATCAGGAAAGGCGTTATTTGACACCAAGGCATCGGTCAGGAATACAACAAGTGAGCCTCAGGGGAATCAGAGTGTGGGTTGGGTCGTAATAGAGGATTTTGGAGCGGGCTTAAAGGGGGGATAATACGATTGATATCATCTTTAGATTGTCGGTTCAACGTTCGGCAACCGAAGAGTACAGCGCCAGTACCCGAGGGCATATAGATGAAGTGTGGGAGTGCAAGAAGAATGAGGAGAAAAAGCGCGTGCACGTTCGTGGCTGCCAAAAGACAGGTCATACAGTAATCTATGGCACTTCTGTGGCGCGCGAGTGGCGCGAGTATGAAATAAAAAAAACTCGGAAGCGGTGTGAAACACGGGCCGCCGGGCCGTGGCGTAGTTTTTTTGTCCAGCTCATTCTACTACTTGCAGAAAGAACAAACCAGTTTTCTGACGCATCGTCCATTCACCTGCCATCCGTGAGATCCGTCAGCGATATAACTGCCGCGTCGCGCATGTTCCTCGCCATTGTCCCGACTCGAGCGTGCTATTGTCCGTGCCTTTCATAGCTCCATACCGTCTCTCATAGACCCGTCCCGTTACATACCCACGGCTATTCGCTGCAAAGCGGCAACGGTGTACCCAATCGTTGATCACGACACTTTCTTGGGCAGCCCTTGGCGTTAGCTTGCCAGCCTGCAGAGGCAACATGACTACAGCTCGAAGTTTAAATGCGTCTCCGCAAATAGGTCATAACGATCAAACAACTCGAAGCTGACTGCCGCCTACTCGCTGAGTGTGAGCAAGACAAGAGAAAGGAAAGGAGCAAGGAGCGCGAGGAAGAAATGGTGTGTAGCAAAGCTATCATTTCCATAGGCAGTGGAGTGGAAGAAGGAAGACCCCCAGCAGACGCGTTTACCCGAAGAACCACCACCATGCCAAAACTTCCCACGGTTTTCGAACCACAGGAAG